>JAPYZD010003984.1:0-12047 GCA_030522725.1 Ichneumoninae sp. B BG-2022a
TTAAGAGTCGGATTTTAATTCGCTAGGCAGCAACGAATGACCATTCGTAGTCCGGAGTATAAAAGTTACCACCCATCCAATCGGATCGGCCCGTAACACGGGACCGTTCGCGATGCCTCCTGCTGGTTCGAATCGAGTACTATCCAGTAGGTGATTGGCAACGGGTCGAGCGAGTCAAGTGATTAAAAAAATGGCATCCGCGACAACGTCGCACAATGAGGTTTCGCAGCAATTCTCCGTCAACAAACTCATACGCGTCGGTTATTACGAATTGGATAAGACGATCGGCAAAGGGAACTTCGCCGTTGTCAAAATGGCCACCCATGTCGTGACGAAATCCAAGGTAACGGATTTTAGCACTTTCCCGAACGAGCGAAAATCCTTCTCTCACTCGCCTCCGCGGCGCGAGACACTCTCGGCCAGAGGCGACCGTAATTCACTTCGCCGTGTCGACCCTCGACCGAGTCGCCGAAACGACGATCGTACGGTTCGTCCCCGCTTCGTCGCGATCGGTCGATCGCACCGGACGAACTGTCACGGTCACCCGGTCGAACGACACTGTCCCTCGTAGCAGTGCAGTTCTCGCCAAGTGTTTCCGCTCGACACCTCACAACTTCCCCACTTCGATTCAATTATTTCGATCCAACGATCCGCTCTCGTCCTTCCCGCGATCCGCCGATCGATTCATCCGCACCGCGGTTCGTCGCACACGTCCTCCAAACTCCGCGATGTTTTTTTTTCGCCCAGCTGAGATTACCATAAGCTCGAGAAAAATCTCGCTCGGCCTGCCGACGTCACGAACCGTGTTTGACGATACATCGCGTAACTGAAAGACTTTCGCTCTATCTCATTTTTTCGCTATTTTTTTTTCCATTTCCGTCATAATTTTTTACACACACGCTTCAAACTGAGCACCCGGAACATCCGCAGTGATCGTCTCCCTCCGCAGAACGGTTGGGAAAACCGGACAAGATGCCAAGAGACGTACTTTTGATTTTGCAGCGTTCGATGGATTAATCGTTTTTTTTTTATTTTTCCTTTCAGGTGGCCATAAAGATAATAGACAAGACTAAGCTGAGCGAAGAAAACTTGGCAAAGATATTTCGCGAGGTGCACATAATGAAGAGGCTGCGACATCCGCACATTATCAGGCTCTACCAGGTGATGGAGACGGAGAAGATGATATACCTGGTGACCGAGTACGCGCCGGGCGGCGAAATATTCGATCACCTTGTCAGAAATGGCAGAATGGCCGAGCCGGAAGCCAGAAGAATCTTCGGACAAATTGTTTTAGCCGTTCGCTATCTCCATCAGCATGGCGTCGTTCATCGAGATCTTAAGGTACTGCAGTAGCTTCCGCTGTGCTGTGTGCATTTTATAATAATGTTTATTATTTATTCATTTATTTACTGGCGGGAGAAAACGTTTTTACAAAGAAATATAATATTATACTCATACAATGTGCAAAGTATATTGAGCATTAATTAGTTTTTTGACATCGTTCGTGCCCTGCACTATATACATAGTATCACAAGATTCACTATGGTAGTGCGTGTTTAATGGTAAAATAGCACCCTTTGACTTGTCACTCTTTTAAACTCTCCCAGAGAGTTTAAAATGTATTATAAGTTGAGCAAAAAAAAGTATCACAAAATTTTAATTGAACATATTCATTGATGTAAAATTTAGCCCTCATTTTTGTTTGTACTATTGGATATTAATTTACGCGAATATCGTTTCTTTTGCAGGCTGAAAATTTACTACTCGATGCGGACAATAATATAAAGCTGGCGGACTTCGGATTCAGCAACAAGTACACGCCCGGAGTGCCGCTGAGTACGTGGTGCGGTTCACCGCCGTACGCGGCGCCGGAAATATTCGAGGGAAAGCACTACGACGGTCCGCGGACGGACGTCTGGGTACGTTGTCTCGGCAAAGTTGCAGAGTCTATAATGTTTGCATAAAAAATTAAAATAATAATCTATGAAACGTTCCTAAGACCCGTGTTCCTTCGTTCCGGTTGCCCCGCTTGCCCCTCTTTACGAGAGTCCGAAGTTACCGAGCAGTTTAATAATACAAGGTCCGTGCCGGCCGACGTTGTTACAGAGCCTTGGTGTAGTCTTGTATGTGTTAGTTTGCGGCGCCCTACCGTTCGACGGCCCGACGATGCAGTTGTTGAGGTCGGTCGTTATATCCGGAAAATTTAGGATACCGTTCTTCATGTCTGCGGGTGAGTTCACTTATCTTCTTTTTTTTCCATCATCCTCGATATTTCGTCCGAGGAAAATGTCAAAAATAAAAATGAATGTCAAAAATTAATTAACAATTTACAATTAAATGAATTGTAAATTAATTAACAATTTAGAATTTAGGGTTAATTTATTTGGGGCTTTAACAAAAGTTGATTTTTCGTCTTCTCCACAGAATGCGAGAAGCTCATAAGGCACATGCTGGTTGTAGAGCCGGAGCGTAGACTGAGCATATCACAGATTCTGGCTCATCCCTGGATGGGCGGAGACGGCGTGACAGAACCGGAGCCAGGAGGGTCAGTAAAGACGCGTTGTCAGAGTCGCAGAAAAAAAGCTAATCACACTGCATTTTTTACCGAACTCCAGGTGTAGTCCGGAAACGACACATCCACCGGTGCTAAATCAAGTAGTGATAGAGAACATGCTGAGGCTGCCGGGCCTCAGCGCGGACACCCTGTTGAACGCCGTTCAGGAAAACGCCTTCGATCACGTATCAGCCATATACCATTTACTAGCCGATCGTCTCGAGACGACGATGCCAACGTTACCCAGCATTCAGAATATATCTGGAGACTATATGCCCGATGGGGCTCAGCAACTAGAAAAGGTAGACCTATTTTGCTTCCTCATAGAGGAAACTTTGTTTCGGTAAAAAAAAAATTCGAGATTTTAATGAAAACATGTTCAGAATGTTCCAAAACGTCGAAAAATCACGTTTAGAAAAAATGTCCGGATGTATGTGTGTATGTGTGTGTGTGTGTGTGTATGAAATGAACGTGCAAAATTCAAACCGCTATAACTGGAGAACGCCTTGACCGATCAAGCTGAAATTTGGCACACATCATGTGTGATCAATAGTCAACATTTCGTAAAAAAATGTTCAGTTTTTTTTTGTACGCCATTTTTTATTTCTTCAAAAATGTCTGTTCGCGCTCCAGCGCTCGAAATTTTTTAGCTATCGGGTTAAAAAAGCGTACACAGATGGAATATGATCACTCGACGATCCCATTAAAATTTCAAGAGAATCGGTTGAACCGTTTAAATTTCATGTCATTTTGAATTTTTCGAATTTTTTTTTTTTTTTTTGTGGAAAAAGTAGTTTCGGTTTTTAACGACCAAATGAAATTTAGTTCGGCGAAGCTGAAGCCGAGTCGGACGAGCGCAGTGGTCTGCATTTGCCACCGGGAACGCCTTACCACGCGACGAGAAGACACACCGTGGGTCCCGGAGATTCAGCACATCAGCCGCCCTCGCAGTATCCCTACGTCTGCAATTACCCACCTGGTTATCCGCCCTCGCTCGGCATACCGATAATGCAGTACAACGTCGATCCTCAGATGTTACCGGACACGAATCTCCCCCTCAATCTTCCTCTGGTGCAGCATCAACCGCCCCAAAATTTCCAAATAAAGGATCAGCACTTGCTTAAACCACCGACGGTCATGGGAGCGAGTGAGTTTCGTCGCTACTTCGTCGACGTATTTTTATTTTATTTTTTTTTCATTTTGTCGAGTATCCAATTCTAATGCTTTCTGCCATCGCGTTTTCGAGCAGGCAGTTTTGGGAGAAGAGCGTCGGACGGAGGTGCCAATCTTCACGTTTATTATCAGCAACACCACGGCAGCGGAAGCGGAAACGGCGAGGAGGGAGGCTGGAGTCAACCTGGTAGCAGGGAACATCTCCAGGCCGTAAGCCTTCGTCAATAATTTATTTAAATTTAATCTATTTATCGGATTTCTCCTTTAAACAAAAAAATTATAAGAGTGCATTGCAGACAACAGTGGTGATTGAGATATTCGCGTGTATCACAAAAGTTGCTATAATCGGGAACTAGCGAACAGAAGTTCCCCATAATTATTTTAGGACTTTTACAATTTTTTGTTTTGATTTTAATTATAAAATCATATAAAATTTAATTATAATATCAATCAAATAATATCAAAACAATATCAAAACAAAGATTAACGAATTATAAACAGCTACGAATTTCGAAGAATTATCATTATAACTATAAGTACGAAGAGTATATATTTCACATAAATTGCTGAGCTCGACTTATTCGTAGCTCAGGATCAACTGCGGATCAAGAATCAAACGTATAAAAAGGGCCTTTGGGCAGCCACGACAGTAATTGACACTTCCTGAACAACAGCCATGGTGGCTGCGGTCAGGGAAAACCGGGAAAAGTCAGGGAATTTCAAAATTGGTCAGGGAAAAAGTTAATTGTCGCTTAACCTTCTGTAAATAAATAAGAAGTACATAAAAGTGAGCCTCAAAAAAAATGGGAACATTTTGAAAAAAATAGAATTAAATGTTAATATAATAATCAGGCATTTACATTTGCACCATTAATTTGTTGATTATAAGTCGTTAGAAGTTTGGTCAGGGAAAATGTTTAATTGGTCAGTGGAAAGTCGGGGAAAAGTCAGGGAATTTTTCTGCGGGGAAGGAACGGCCACCATGAACAGCGTGTAATATTTTCTGTTGGCAATCCGAAAAAAAATATCGGGCTCGACGTTTTGAGATTGCGGATTGACGGAAGGCGATCGAATTTTGAAACTACGTTTGTGTTGTTTGCAGGGCGGAAGTCCGACGATGAGTCAGTGCTCGCAGACGCTGAGCGTCGGAGCCGGAGGTGGTAGCGGCGAGAGCAGCGCCGGAAGCAGCGCGAGCTCGACGGGCGGCAGCGACAGAAGAAGACGAACCGGTCTCACAGCGGTGATGCAACGTCCAGGTACGAACGACGATTGTCGCCATAAATTCCCGTTGCACCGTTGTGAACTGTGTTACCATTTACTGTCCTGTGCGAAAAGAAAAAAAAAAGTGTTTTCCACGCAACAGGTCTAAGAATTTCAAAGGTTTTGGTAGAGAAAAAAAAGAAAAATCACGTAGTGCTCACCGTAGTTTAAGGGCGGGGTATAGTTAAAAGTTTTTTTTTCGGTGAAAAAAAAGACACTTTTTCAAAAAAAAATTTACAAGATTCGGACAATGTATTTTAAATTTAATGATTACAGTATTGTTCAATAACATTTCAAGAATATTTTCTGAAAATTTCAACAGAAAATATTAAAAACTAAGCCGTTGGCAGCCAATCTCCGGAGACGTCTCCGAAAAAAGTTGTTTTGCGGCGACGGTTCTAACTCATCACTCGATCATCCGAAATCAAAAAATCAAATTGATTTTATTAATTTATGAGTTTCCCCAGGTAACGCTGCCGAGTTTTTTTTTTTTATTCATGCATTTTTGGTGACACTGGAAAGTCAAAAACGCAATTTTTGCTTAAAAAATCTGCAAATTTGTTATTGTAAAATAAAAAATAATAACAAATAAAAAAACTCGACAACATTACCTCACGAATTATAAAGAGAAAGAGTGTACCAAATTTCAAAAGAATCGGTGCGATAAATTTTTAAATACAGCCGTCTTTGATTTTAAAATACCGACTTTGAAAACGTGAAGTGTGGGAAAATCGCTTTAAAGTTTTTAAATCGGAGCGGAGCGACTCACAGCCTCGGATGGTTAAAATTTCATATCTCCGTTAGTTTTGCTTCAATTGCTCTAAAAATTTGATTCAACATTCTTGAGATGTTGTGCATTCGTAAATAAAATTTTAAAAAATGGAAAAAAAAAAATTTAACTATACCCCGCCCTTAAAAACAAACTCGATTCGTCATCCAATGATCAACGATCATGCACCATGCGAGACGATGCGTCTCGTATAATTTACGAAATCGGATTACGACAATTGCACCTTCATTTTTGTGTACTTAAAACCACCGCTCTCATTGCCTTCTTCGTTATTCATTTTCTTCAATGTATCGATGTTTAATTTCACATAGAAGCTTTCTAGAATTGACGGATGGTTGTTGAGAGAAAAAATGTACACATCGCTGTCCCAGCCCCCCCCCCCCCCCCTTATTAGTCGTCATTCAATCTATCCGTTGTGTCTTTCACGATTAGTTTCTTTTTTTCGTTGTTGTTTTCATTTGGTTTTTTCCGTTTTTTTTATGTTTGATTTTGCATGGTTTTGTTGTGGCGGCTGAATGGTCGTTGCCCTCTCCTCGTTGGTTGGTAACATGCATGTAGTTATAAACCCGGAACTGGTCATGGAGGTGGAAGCTAGGATGAATAGAGCGTACCTGCCGTCCCGACTGCTGCCGAGTCATCTACGTGGGCCGACCTCGCTTCCCCATCACAGGAAAGCCTCGCTGTATTCCACAGGCGTTGGTAAATTCTTGCACTCACGTAACACATAAAACGCATACTGTAGAAGAAGAGCAAAAATTATTTATCTTTTTTTTTATCAAAAATAAAAGAAAGAGCCATACTTTCTTTGAATCGTTCATTTATTTATTTTTCCGCTATAAATGTTTCAATTACATTTGCTCACGATCAGCACTGGAAACTAAGCTAAATATACGTGGAGCATTCCCTACCATTTCCCCTTGGGTCGAAATCATTCACATCGCGGATTGGGCCCGCGATTTTTTTATATGACTGAACTAACTCTCAAACACACTCAGATTTTTTATTCGTTTTTTTTATTGTTTATAATTATTTATGATTAAAAAAAAGTGAACTTATTAGTCGACCCCATTTTACAAAATATGCAAAAATTCTGAAAAATCTTGACATATGTTTAAAAAAATTTTTATTTGAGCAGTCACCTCCAATTTTTGCTCCAATTCTTTTAAAGGAAAACGTTGAAACGAATAGAAGAAAAAAAAATCAGTGGGTTATGGGTATCGCTTGATCATTTTTATGTGTAACACCGCATTTTTGCTAATTTTTTCATATTTTTCCAAAGAGTTTTAGTGTTTTTAGAAGTCTATACCCAGGTCGAAATGGTATGGAATGGCCCATATGTATATCTATGTATATATCGGTATGAGATTGAGGACTATTGCAAATGATGGAATATTTATTAATTTTTTTCACGCTCTTCACAGCGGGCTCGTATAAAGAGACCAGCATCCACGTGGCTACCGAGAGATACTCACCGGTACGGCGAGCCTCCGAAGGCTCCTGTCCGCCCGGACCTGGAATTCAAGCTCTTCAAGCGGAATATCAACAGCTCCAGAGACTCACCTCGCCGTCTCACAGTCCTGCGAGCATTCCCGGCTCTCCGGTTCACGAGAGAGGGGTGGCCGCTATTACGCAAGGTAATCGAACATTATTTGTTTGTATATTTGCTTCCTCATGGAGAATACTTTGTTCGCGTACCAGTCGTATCGTATACAAAAAATTTTTTATTTTAATGTCAGAGTATTTAAACTAGTTTAAAACGTCGAGAAGTCCAATTTTTAACTGCACTGTAAAAAAAAATGCATATGATATTTAATGTACCGGACTGGAAGTTTTTATGCAAAAACTAGTATAGTAAATTTCATCTACATTTGTGATGAAAAATTAATGTGCATTGTATTAAAATCATTGGAAATACTTCATTTTCAATGATTTACTTTAATTTAAAAAATTTACTTTATTTTCAGTGAGAAAGTACATGCATTTTTCATTACAATTGTTGTACACGAAATTTACAATCTTTTTTTTTTGCAGTGGGTTTTTCGCATGTATGAGTGTGATAGACTTACATTGTTTAAAACGGCTATAATTCGGAAACGGCTTGAAATAGCGAGTCGAAATTTGGTACACTAGTAAAGTGGTCACGTCTCTTACCCCGGTGTAATTGTCATGAAAATTATGGTTTGCCTCGAGATTTGACAGGTTTTTGAAGTTTTTGAAAAAGGGTGTGGTAGCTCTAATTTGTGTAAAGTTTGAGCTGTCGTCCTAAAACTGCAAACACATATCGGGCTACGATCAAAGACCTTTGGTATGAAATGTGGCCGGAATCTCTGCAAGCGATCGCATTGCATGGAATGTTGATTTCTTTTTTAATTGATACAAAACGGTCTACTTCAAGTAAACATCGAAATATCAAGTTGAAATTTGACACGGGTGCAAATAATTTGCACATGGCTCCTCATTTATTACAATTGTGCGCATATCTCCTCTATGAGGAAACCAAAAATCGATTAGCGAACTTTTTCATGGAGAACGCTATGAGCAAAATTGTAATAAATGAGGAAGTATGTGCAAATTACTTTGCACCTTTTTTGTTTAATTTAAGCTCTGATCTAAGCTCCAATAACATCTGGAAATATAGTCCTTTATTTTTGTTATTATTTTTAATCATTGTCCTTGTAATTATTATTGTAATTATCTTTTTTAAAAATAGGACTCAGTGGATTGACCACGGCGACGGTGCAGGGTAGCATAGTACACGGGACTCCGACCCAATCACCGGCTGCTCCTCTCGATCTTAGTCCTCTGAGACATCACAGATCGCCGGCCACAACGCCGGTCAGCTATTCGCCAAGCAACAGCCCAGCCCTGGACATGATTCAGGAGGAACATCCGGTAGACATACCAAGGGTAAGCTCTTCAATTTTCATCGCCCACGAATCGGAGAAATAAAATATATAGATATTTAGCTTCCTCATAGAAGAAGCTATGTTGTCGTAAAAAAGAAATTGAGACTACTAAAAAACGGTCCAGTTCGAGTAAACTTGGAGGTATCGATCTTAATTTCACACAGTAATGGACTAATGTTTGAACTGCATAATGTTGGGTATTAAATTTAAAAAAATATATATCGATCGTTTGAATTTTATGAAATTTTTTAATTTTCCGGAAAAAAAGCTTCTGTCCAACACGAGTTTCGGAATCAAAGATCATGGGACAAGTAAAATGAGTTACAGTTTTTTTTAATTAGCAGTGAAGAATAGATAAAAATTAGAATTACACGAATTTCAGTTAGCGATTTTCTACAATAAATGTTGCAGTACATTTTGACACGTTCAATTTTATGAGATGCAGAAATTTCTGGCTACGAGAAAAGATGCAACGTAATTTGCACATGGCTTCGTCACTTATAAAATTTTCCGCATAGCTTTCTTAAGGAGGGAATCTCGCTGCGCGCTGACTTCGCATAAGTTCGACAAGAATAAGAGAAAATTGCAAGTACTTCTTGATGGTGTAAAAATCTAAAAAAAATCATGTATACTAAAGGTACTGAGAGGATTAATTTTGCATAATAATAATTGCATAATGTTATTAACAAATTCATCAAAAAATTAGTTTCTTAACAAATTACGCGGCAATAAAACTTTATTTTTAATGAAAATGATTCGTTTATTTTTCTGAATACGTATGAATTTTTTTAGATTTTTAAGTAATCGTTGATTTTTGTTCTATAAAAAAAAATGAAAAATCAACGATTACTTAAAAATCTGAAAAAATTCATACATATTCAGAAAAATGAACGAATCATTTTTATAAAAAAAAAAGTTGAGTTACCACATATTTTGATCAACAATTTTTTTTCAACAATTTGTTAATAACATTTTGAAATTATTATTATGCAAAATAAATCTTTTCAGTGCCTATAATAAGTACGAATTTTTTCAGATTTTTATAACATTGACTCGAATTTAGGCAAAATGAACACCACTCGCTACAACCTCCTTAAATATTTTACATATTTAAATATTAAAAAATGTAATTATAAAGTTTATCTCCGAATGCTAAACGTGTAATTGAACTGTGAACCAGGTACCGCCGCAGATATCCGTAACGGACGTGCTGGGAGGTCAAGTTACATTGGTCGGTTGTTCTCCCTCGCCATCGCCGTCTCTGGATTCGCTGGAGGACACCCTGTCGCACTACAGTCCACTGCCGAGTTTCATAATATCGGAGCCTTACGACCCCTCGCGTCCGAGCATAACGAGAGGTATCGGGAGGCCTCTGAGCTCGCCGATAACGACCGAGGTCGAGGTGACGTTGTCGGACGAATCGAGTCGGCTCAACTCCGAGGCGATACTCGGCCGGGTGAAGCAAATAATCGACGCACGCGCGCCGCCGAAGGGTTTCATCTTCTCGAGGGAGGAGGTCGACGGAAGCGGCCTCAGTCTCGAGTACCCCGGCGGTGTGCAGATCGAGCTTCGAGTTTGCGAGTCCGAGGAGCGAGAGGTAAAGGGTATAAAGATGCGAAGAATAAGCGGCGATCAATTGCAGTACAGTCAACTATGCCAGCAGCTTATCTCGTGCATCACCGTTTGACAAGAGTCAACTCGCAAATCGCCTCCTCGTCATTTCTTCGTTTATTATTATTTTATTTTTTTTTCTCTTCGTTTCTTCAAATCTCCTTCGTATGTTGAAGTACGAAGTTATATTATTACATTCCTCGGTGCCTCGGCTACCGACACGAAAACAGTATTGCATCGCGCATGCTGCATACCATAACATACATGTGGTACGTTAGACGTTTTATCTTTAGCCACGTGTATCATATTCGTATGTGCAAAGTTTCAGCATATTGCAGATTTATATTGCCTCGTACCCCAAGACCCCTCCCCCCTCCCCTCTCTCCCCTTCGAGAACCCTCTCGGTATTGTTTAAATTTTTCTTTTTTTTATCGACACGTAGTTTCGATCCTCGGAGTATTCCATTTTCGTGCGGTCACGAACAGCGAGATGTTGCTAATGAACTAGGTCATTATTAATTGTGTTGAGAATTTTTATTAATTATTGATAATGATATTAATTAAAAATTCAATGACGAGTACAGAAGCGCGGAGACGGGAAAGGGATATTGTGACATGAACCGTAATCGTTGCTGAGTAAATAATCTGGAATTACGGGACGGTCGATGTGTTATCTCGCAAACAGCGACGGTCTCACTCGGGAAGCTCCGTCATCAGCCAAAGCTATCCAGATTAATTACGCTCATGTGTGAAAAAAAGGAAAAACAAAAAAAATGTTAACAGTTTACACGCAAGATCTCTCTGCAGACCGAAGACGAACGGATACTCTTCATATCAAAGTGACAAGAGTAACTGTTTTAGGTATATTCTTCTATCATTCGAGCTCGGAGAGTATTTAGTGTTATACGTTGATATACAAAAAACGAACGTAGAAAAAAAGAAGCATTATTATTATTGATAGTAAAAACTACATTGTCATACCCTCCCCCCCCCCCCCCCCCCCCCCCCCCCCACACATGTAAATAGTAAATTTAATTGTAAATATGTCATTAACAACAAAAAAAAAACCCACTTACTAAATTTCATTCACGTAAGTGTGCACCGGTTGAGATATCTTGGAAAAAAATCTATTAAGTTTCCACTTGAGGTGTTTTTTTTTTCTTCTTTTTAATAGACGAAATACGAATAAAATTGTCAGCGTACCGTGCTATACCTATATATATCGTTTTGATAAAGTTAAAACGAGGAGAACAAAAAACGATGCCTCCGAACAATTTCGATCTCTTTGTGAATGCCGCGTGAGTTCGCGTTCTAGTGAAGTAAGCCGATTTTTTCGATTGCTATGCTTGTCTTAGAAAAATGTGTACCGCTTGAAAAGTCGTCATTAGCAATTGCCTCGCGTCTATACGTGCGAACAAAAAAGAGAGAGAATATCCCATTTAAAAAAACGGCGACGAGTCGTTCGAAATTTTTTGAATTGCGAAACACCGTGTGTCCCACGCCGCGGGCCTTACTCGATGGGTGACATGCAGATGCCCGAAACTGAATCGTGTCCAATAAGCAACACGTACCTATGCAACGTCTTCAGCACACTTTGAGTCCTAAATCGTTTGCGGAAAACCAGCGAAATATCCTCTGGCCAAAATTATTGAAAAAAAAAACATCCACGAGAAACTCATCCGGCGCGTAACGACATATTTAGAGCAACAGTCTTCATACAATTACGAACTTTCCCTTTCCTGTAATTCTTCATT
>JAPYZD010003985.1:0-12046 GCA_030522725.1 Ichneumoninae sp. B BG-2022a
CATACGGATATAGTCGTAGTTCGTACGGCCTATCTCCGGAGCTATGTCCCCGTCCGTTTTCCTTTCACCTACGGGCCTTCAGTCTCGGGAATCGAACCCATGACACCTTTTCCCAGTCTTTCGGTTTCCCATACCGAGGCGCTGGTCCTTTCCTCTGGACCTACTATTATAATGGGTTCCGAACCACTTTTTCGCAGATACAAACACCACAGAAAATTCTTGGTGCTTGCCGGGAATCGAACCTGGGCCTACTGCGTGTGAAGCGCGCGCCGAGACCACTCGGCCACGCTCACCCTGCCCTCGCTACTTATTATGGAATTTACAAATCGAAAACTATCGTTTCGAGAGATTTACCGGAAATACGTCACGTTCGGTTCGAAAATCACATTTTTCGTCCCGCAGTGATGTCGGACCAGAAATCCCTCATTTCCAAATTGAAAATCTCCTTTTCGACCGGAAGTGACGTCATATCGGCAATTCTTCACTTCCTGTTAAAAAATATCGTTTTTCGTTACCGGAAGTAACCTAAATTACGTTACGTCCAGTCGAAAAATGAGATTTTCAAACAGGAAGTGCCATCCGCTCGAAAAATGGGATTTTCAAACCGGAAGTGGCGTCCGGTCGAAAAATGAGATTTCCAAACCGGAAGTGACGTCCGGTCGAAAAATGAGATTTCCAAACCGGAAGTGACGTCCGGTCGAAAACGAGATTTATCTCATTCGCAGTCTTGACAAATATCTAAATAATAAGCTGACTTATGGAATATACATGAAATCGAAGTTCGCCTAGATGGATCGTCGGAAAGCGGAGAATTAAGTCAACAGTCACCAGGTGGTTGCTGAGCGCGGAGTTCGAAGCGGCAGGAGTGTGTACAAGAACTATTATAATGTCTATGTATGCTGATACGGGTGTACCATTCCGGTTTTCCTTGTCGTGAAATCTACCGAGCCGGTGCGATATCAGCCGGTAAAGTTCCACAGCGAGCAATCAGCTTCATCGTGAGGGAATCGAACTGTATCCGCATCTACGAAGCCAGTCGGAGCCGCGGCAGCACGAAAGTCCGTTCGGCGGAATTCTCGCGTTCTCGCTTCGCAGCGATAACATCATCCACAACTTCAGCACTTTACCCCACCGACGGATACGACGAAAATCTCGCTCACCCCTGGCGGTACGCTCGGCACACAGACTTCGTCCCCTTCGTTCTTGTCTCTCCGTTCGTCGTGCTTTGCCCGGAAATGATATTTTAAAGACCCGCAGACGGCCCAGACCAACCCCAAGAAGCCAGCCGCAGGGCATTTCGCTAAATTTTTAGCTACAGTGAATTATTGTGTCTCAGGCCAGACGACGCCGAGTTAATTGAATTTATGCGGCTTTCAAAGTGAAATAAAAAAAAAATGTTTCACTGGAAGGCGTGGATTGGCGGGGGAAAAAATGAACGGACGGCCTGCACCCAGAAAAAAACATTTATTTGACGACCACCATTTATTTGATGTAAGCAAAATATTTTTTTAATTTAGGAAATATTTATTTATTTTAGTAAATATTTATTTATTTTAGTAATTATTTATTTAATCTAAATAAATATTTATTTAAATCAAATAAATATTTTACTTCAACCAAATAAAGGATGGCCCTCAAATAATTTTTTTTTCTGGGTGTGGAGAGTCGCTCGGATTGAACTCTCGATCGAGTATCGGGAAAAAAGAAACCATTCGATATTCCGTGACGCCATCGCATTTGCACCCGATTTATATCTATTGACGTTGAGTGGGAGGACGATCAATGGACAGCGGTGTTACAATTACGAACGAGTGGTAACTTTCCGTGCGGGATACTTGGGTGAAGGACCGCATTTTATCGAACATATCCCGGTTTGTAGCCGGCTCCGTAGACACTGCGTTTGCTCGTCAAGTGTGTAATATCGCGAGAGACGGGAACAAACAGAATCAAAGTTTTTCCCTCGTGTTCTATCCTCGAAGAGTATTGGATCTCGAGGGATATAGCAAATATACCTGTCAACCAGGTTCGACGATTTCATAGAGTTTTTTTGTTCCACAAAAAAAGCAATTCAATCCAATTCAATGAAAAGTTTTATTGTGACTCGTTAACGGGGATAGTATTGTCCACAAATAATAGGATTTTTCCCATCTATACATGTATACTAAGACAAATCTTTGCGAATCGATCGTCGACAACCTGCTGCAGGGCTCAATTTTTTTTTCTTTTTTTTTGTAATAAGAAGCATTCATGTAGACGCGTGGATTCGTGGAACAGTGCTTGAATCGTACACGCGAGGATACCCCGGCTGCGCGTCGTTATTACTCTTATATTTATTTAAGTTGATTCGAAAAATACACAAAGTACTGATTGCGTGTAAATCCGGTTAAGGGATGTGTCGCCCGGCAGGCGGTACATGCTCGAATGTATATATATATATATATATATATATATATATATATATATATAAATACATGTACAAACATATATAGGGGAGACGAGAGCAAGACGAGTACACGGGGTAAAATGGGGACCACTGTGCACTGCAGACGCGCGGCAACACGGGGTACGACAACACTTTTAGAAAAATACTTTGAAACACTCCTGGGCTCGGGTGAAGTTGGGAGGCAAAATGGGATAATTTCTAAATCGGGGGCCAATTAAAAAATGCCCGTTGTCGGAGTAACGGTGGGGTCGACGTGTATCCCATTTTGCCCCCACCATAAGTTTTCTTCGATGCTCGGAATAATTATTACGAATTTCATTTCTCTTTATTAAATGGATTTTTACTTCTTAGCTAGCCCGTTTTTCCCCGGTCTCCCTTGAACTCTAGTGTAAAATGTATTACAATGTATTAACAGTGAGATACTGCAGTTGTACACTGTAAAAAAAATTTGTTTGAAAATTAATTACCAGTATTGGAAGCTTTTTTACATAAACCATTTCTGAAGTTTTAAACACTTGTGCGTTGTAATTTTACAGTAAAATTTGTATTTTTCATTAAAATTTTTGTAAATTACAAGCAAAAGATTTGTCATTTTAATATCTGGTATATTTATTTCACAAGCAAAGTACATTAGTGCTTAATTAATATGAGTAATGTAAGCAAATTTCAAGTTCCAGTACATTAAATTTACAATTTATTTTAATAGTGTAGTTATTATATTAAAAAATGGCACTTTTCGGGGTAACAAGGAAGTCAATATGTATCCCATTTTGCCCCAAGTACGAGGTTTCTTGGATGCTCGGAATGATTATTATGAATTTCATTTCTCTTCATTAAACGGTTTTTATTTCTTAGGTAACCCATTTTTCACCGGTCTCCCTTAAACTTTAGTGTAAAATGAATTGAAATGTATAAAGAGTGATATATTGCAGTTATAGTTACTTTACTATATCCAAAGTGTACAGCGCATATACATCAAGCCAGCATCCACTTTCGCAACACCCGCGCTGATAGGGAACAAAAAAAAATTTGAAACATGAAAATTGCAAGCTGTGCAATCAATTCATCAACCGATACGTGACAAGAGTATTCCACCTATATCTTCCATTCCAGTGATTTCATTTGCTAGTTTGTTTCCTGTTTCATTTTTTTATGAGTTTCAATTGCTGTGTGGGCAATAGCCACGTGGCTCGTACGTGTCTTCCACTCGTTTGCCACAAGGTCTATTTGATTAATGACTTTTGTGAAAAATCGATGAAACCTCGGTATTCCCGACATACCGCAATACTCCAGATTCGATCTGTGTTCGCCAGACCCGCCAGACTCGATTGGCTAAAAATGTTCAAACCCAACAGGCCGGAAGTACACGAGAATGAAATGGTAATACTGAATGTCAATTTTACGCATCGAATAGTTCGGAGATGATAAACGGATCGAGTGTCACACTGAGAAAGAGCATAGTATTTCTCACTATATCGAATAGTTCCCAAGGGGAACGTTTACACAGATAGTTTCTGATAGTGCATATTCAATTGGTCAAATCATAATTGTGGTTGCAACGATGATTTTTTTGTCATAGTCGTAACTATAAAATATAGACGTGCCCCATGGGAATTATTTTTTATGGTAAAAAGTCGGTATTGTTGCTTTTACACCCAGAAAAAAAATTTATTTGACGGACACCGTTTATTAAGATTAAGTAAAATATTTATTTGATTTAAATAAATATTTATTTCATTTAAGTAACTATTTACATAATTTCAATAAATATTTATTTAAATCAAATAAATATTTTACCGTAATCTTAATAAACGGTGGCCGTCAAATAAATTTTTTTTCTGGGTGTACTATGTCATTTTTTCTCAGTGCAGTGCGAATCATAATGAGAAAAAAATGTTGCCTTTTGTTTTTTTGTTGTCCAATTTTTTAGTTTTGTTCAATTATACTGTTAATCACTGGTCGACGAAACTATTCGTGACGCTTCGATGATGAAAAAAAATAGCTTCAGAACGTCGCACCTCTGCGCGGGTTATCAAGGACGGATCGATGAAGAAAAAAGGCTCGGTAGCCTAGCTGGGCAGCCGTGCGTCAGAAAAATTACGTTTTTACAATCAAGATCCTCGGGCAATTCCGAATAAAGAGGGCTGGAGAGGAGGATATATAGGGTATAGAGCTTCGGTGGTGGACGCGGTGCAAGTGGCAGTTCCCGGCGTCGAGTGGATCGATAAAAGCTCGCAACCACGTCGGGTGCCCATAGGGATTACTCGAACCGTCGAGGCGAGGCCTTACATTGGATAACCGTTTGATACTCGTGCCACAGGCATCGGTCACCCGATATGAAAATGATTGATAGTACATGAACCACGACTATTGACAAGCGTTGTCGCTGTAACTCCACATTCAACATCCGCGCATTTCTCGTGCATCGCTTTCCCGAAGACCGAATAATACGGTCGACGGAACAAACGTGATTTGCCTCCAGAGTCCGAACTCCACCACTCGAATGCCAAATCTACCGACTTTTTTTTTTTAATATCTCGAACGTACCTGAGCGCCCGAACCGTGTTTTGTTTGAGTGAGGAAATCAAGATTGAAGACTTTGAACCCACGGCACTTTTTGTTTTTAATTTTTCAGGAAAGAAGTGATTAGGTGATCCAACTTACTTCTCGATGTCGATCAATTGGTTGGATCAATATGTTAATTGGCTGGAAATTAATTAAATCGTTGGACCAACTAATTCAATTTTTGAGATTACTAACTTTTCATCTGTCATCATAATTGGTCATCGCAACCAAGATTTTTCATGTTTTTGAGATAGGTCAGATTTTTTTTAGGTCAGGTCTCTGCCTAGCATCCCCCAAATGCCTGCCTAGTGAAATCGGGATAAACATTCTTCTTTTAAAAAAATCCACTTCGGCAAAGTAGCCCAAAAATAAGGCCATCAGAGCCTCTTCCGTGGTGCAAGGTGAGTGGAAAAGTAAGCGGGGTCTTCTAAACTGGATCCGTGAGAGCGCAGTGAGCGACGAGAGCAAAGAAAGAGAAGCTGGTGAGACCCCGGGAGCAAATACTCGAAGCCCATCGAGAGACTTTTGGGATTAGCGTGCCTTCGTCCTAGAACACTACGGAAACGGCCGTAAGAACAATGGACCGAAGATTAACGGTCTCCGGGGAGCAGCGACGGTGCGCACCGCGCTCTCCTCCTTCGTCGAGATGTTTCGAGGCGACGAAGCGATGTTGGGTAATTAACACGACATTGCTGGTACATTGTACAAACGGCCAGGCCCGCCTACCGCCCAGTCGGACACGTAATATCTTTGTCGCCGGAGCGTGAAGTCGTCGTTGAGCGTGCATGAACCCAGCTGGTGACTACCCAAATGTGCATACACGGAGAACAGCGGCGCGATACCTGCCCGGTCTTTGCAACTCCCGGTCTCGCTTTGCCAGCGGTGGATTAAGTCGAAATTCCTTCAGTTTCGGCGAAACGGGGGTTGTACATGCACTCACCGGAGCCAACCACCCGCCGAGCCAAAAAGTCCACCCACTCCGGAGCACTCATTTCGCGATGTTCTTCCCAGATTTACTATTTTACACCACACGAAGAAAGTCCTTTCCGTGACCTGGAATATACAGACACCACTCGCGGTTATAGCCGAGCGGTTCGAGCTACCCGAGAGTGGATCTTGTTAAAAGATTTCTCCCAAGATCTTGAAAAAAACATGGACTCTTTTTCCTCCGCTACCATACGAATCTCGGAGGTGTACCGGTGTTGAAGGTACATGGGCTAATACCATCTGTAGGGTACCATTCGGGGGAAATTTTAAACTCATTACTGCATTGGAGCTTTCACGGTTTTAAGGGAAAAATGCTTAGCGGTTTCATGATTTTTTCGTTTAATTGGACGATTATTGCGCCAAGTACATTTTTAGCGGATGTTCTTGCCGAAGACGATGGTTCTTATTTAAGCCGTCCGTAGAATTGTTGAAATGATAATAATCTCAAAAATCTCAAATTTTACCTAAAATCAATACTATTTTAAGGAGGTTGGGACGTTTCACACTAGCCAAATGAGCGCTACATTTTTTAAAATGTTTAGACAAACAACTTTTATGCACCTGTTGATCACAGTGGATGGTTATTTGCATTATAGATGTCATTCGTCCAAAATCCGTAATTTGTGCTCGATTTTCATGTATTACGGTTCATTTTATTTCGTGAAAAATACTCTACGAATTCACCATCTTTACATTCTATAGTATTTTCCCATTAACAATTATAGCCTTTTGTTTATCCACGGACGAAATTCCTTTCTGACGAAACAGCTGTAATTTTTAAACGAAAAATACTATCGAATATCTGAACTTTGAATCCGTAGAGCATCTTTCAACACAGAGAATGAACCGTAATACATCAAAATCAGCAAAAATGATGGATTATTGTTTGACAAAACTGAACGAATATGTAGAACCATATTTTTCCAAATCCATTGCAATTAATGTTTTTCTACGTTGAGGACATCTGCTTTAATACAAATAACTATCCACTGTAATCAACAGATGCGTGAAAGTTTGTATAAGCGACTTTAAAACTATAGCACACATTTGACCACTGTGAAGCGTTCCAACCTCCTTAAGGAATCCATTAGCTGAAGATAGTAGAATCATAGAAATCAATTGGGTCGTTACCCAATTGATTTCTATGATCCGGAACACGAATTATTAAGAAAAAAATATACCCGTCATGTGCAATGACTGCTTCTTCTTTTAGATGAATAACAAACCTCTCGACTATGTGCCTTACACATTGTCGTCCAAGATTTCTCATGGAACTGCATTCAGCCGCGACAACTGTGAATTCAACGTAACGTTACGACAGCGATGATGAATCGATCTAATGAACGTTATTAAGTTCGTGTATTTCATAAATTTCCCAAATCGGCATAAACTTCCATGGCATGTTTACAGGGCATGTGCAGTGGTGATGCTGATGCACGAAGAAGCCATACTTCACTCTCGCAAGATATTACATTTCTGAGAAGCAGAAGACTATAGTAATATAGTTTCCGACGAGATGAGAATCCTCGGCAATCAAATTTCCCTCGAGCTCCACTGCGCTAAAGCTTCGAAGCATGTTGAAAGGGGCTCTGAAAGTTTACACTGACGAGTGTATCCTACACAACCTACCGATTCATATCGCATATATCGTGTGTGTATCCAGTTGATTGTACAGTACAACGCCGTTTATCCGAGGTAATGTGGGGAGAGCGTACGTCGGATAAGCAAAAACTCATATAACACGGATAACATACTCGATTCAAACTTCTACTGCTATTATATATTTAAAAAATAACACACTACTTCATATAAACATTAACTTTGTTAGTTAATTTACGATTTTTTTCCTTTTTTGAAATATCACGCTGTTCTACTATTGACTCTAGAATCGGAACTGATGTATTTACAGTTCGCAATTTATTTATAGCAATTTATTTATAGAACAAAAATCAACGATTACTGAAAAATCTGAAAAAATTCATACGTATTCAGAAAAATAAACAAATCATTTTCATAAAAAAAAAGTGTTGTTGCCGGGTAATTTGTTAACCAATTAATTTTTTGATGAATTTGTTAATAATATTTTGCAATTATTATTATGCAAAATTAATCTTCTCAATACCTTTACTATACGTGATTTTTTTCAGATTTTTACATCATCAAAAAGTACTTACAATTTTCTCTTATTGTTGTCGAACTTATGCGAAGTCAGCGCGCAGCGAGACGCCCTCCTTAAGAGTGTCGATTTTTCTTCAAATTCATCCTCGAAGATCGATGCGCAATGACTACTCGGCGAATTGACGACGGGCCATCGTCATGGCGTCGAACAATAAATCAGTAACTAAAATCTTTAGGGTAACTCCGATATGCCGGAGGCTTTCGGAAAGTGGCCTGATGGAGTAGCGTATGAGGTAAGGCGAGTAACGGCAAGCGTCGTGAAGCCAGAGGCGAATGAGGAAGGACGTAGAGGCTGAGCACAAGGTGTGAAA
Source organism: Ichneumoninae sp. B BG-2022a (assembly GCA_030522725.1). Lineage (NCBI taxonomy): Eukaryota > Metazoa > Arthropoda > Insecta > Hymenoptera > Ichneumonidae > Ichneumoninae sp. B BG-2022a. Next base: position 8,485 of record JAPYZD010003985.1, read on the forward strand.
CGTAGTTAATGGGTAAAGCGTGACGTTTGATTGACTGCTCGGCAACCTCGGGGGAAGGTTCGTTCTCGCCTACCTCAACGGATCTTGATAGGTGGATGGAGTACACATACACGTATGCGTTTAGTTGAGTTGCCAAATTGCACATACGCTCAAGCTACGAGCCATCCATCAAGGGCGGTGCGCAAACTCCGCGAGAAACTTCGCGCTCCATCGGCAACTGCACAAGTCGGTTTAATGCACCGGAAGACAGTACGAAAGATGCGTATACCTGGGTGAGTTGCAGGTATATGTTCTTCGTATTGCGAAGTTACCCCACATCGGTAGACTTCCGCTGCAAGTATTCGCAAAGTTTGTCGAATAAACAGAGAAACCCCGGCCAGATAAGATGACTCCAGCTCGAAAGTTTATCGGCAAGCTCTCTCCGGAAAGTGTCTTGAAGACGCGATGAAATGAGATTTCACGACGCACGAAGGTAAACACGGACGTGGCACGTACATGCCGTACGAACGACTAAGAAAACGCAATATACGAAATGAGAAATCTTGCCGAGATGTAAGTTACACTAGGACATTACTTGAAGTACTATAACTTGGTCCATCTCGTGGTCGAAAAATATAGTTTTTATGTTGTTACTTCATTGACGTCAGAAAACCGATTTTTTTCTTTTCACCGAGACATGACATTTCCGAAATTCGACAACCACCACAAATATATGATATTTGTGATGTTTGTGGTATCAGTTTTACGAGAACGATCGAGTCGACTATTAAAAAAAAAAGTAGTTTGAGAAAAGCGGAAGATCTCGGAAAATGGATGTGCTTCTTAGGAGTTGTAAATGGTCGGTCGTCTTTTATTAATAGAAGGAGCGCATAGTCATTTGTCTCTTCTTCGTAGAGCAGTGGATTACCGCGGAGAGACGCGCCACATGATAAAGCTCTCCGGCTATATACACGTTTCAGGAACATCTGCGTATGCCACACGGATAAATCCTGTACACTCAATCTCTTCAAGAATCGTTTTGCCCGGGAAGATATAACTCTCACCGTATCGCGTAACTAAGATCGGAAGGGCGTACCGTCGCCTTTACACGGAAAATCCGGAGGGTTTCGACGAAATCTCTGATGATCTCAGAGATTATGTGTAAACCCCATCCTCCAACCGGTGGATTCGTTACAAATTTCCTTCGTTACATTACCCGAGATAGTTGATATTTCAACAGAAAGCAACTTTGGTTTTCGCTGCCGAAAGACAAGAAGCATGAAAACCTAATTTTCCTTTGTCCAAAATATTAGCGTCCTCAGAGAAAATAGTTAAGAGGATTAATTACCGACTATAGAAAGCCGAAATTACCGAAATTTCCTTCGTTACATTACCCGAGATAGTTGATATTTCAACAGGAAGCAAATTTGGTTTTCGTTGCCGAAAGACAAGCAGCATGAAAACCTAATTTGCCTTTGTCCAAAATATTAGCATCCTCAGAGAAAATAGGGAAGCCCATTAGTTACCGACTATAGAATTTAGCATGCTCCAAATTTCCACATCTTGGCCTATTGACCAACAAATTAATTGTTTGGCAAGCGACTGCTAATTTGTTGACCGAGCGAAATTAATCACCTAGAGCGTATTTGACCACGCGGTTACTCGGTCCAACTAATTATTTTTCTCTGTTCGCCATTAATATAAAAAGCCTCTACTTTTTCGACCCACCATCTTCGTCCCTGTATTCCCAACGATTGCACGTTCCTCCAATGATATCCAGCCGGCAGGACCGGTGTTTTGTGGCGGTAGATGGAGTATGGCCAGGCGAAGCCCAGTTATAAGTAACACATGAGAAATGCGAGTTGACGAGGCAACTTTGAGTCCAGGATAGTCGAGAGGATAGGCGGAAGAGGTCCCGAGCTTGCGGATGGGGTTGGTCGCGTGTAGATAAAACATCGGGACGGCTCGGTGACTCGGTGGTTCCGCAGCGTCGGCATTATGTGTGTGTGTATCCGACCAGCGATCGTACCCCGGTGGCTTGCACACCGCGGAGATGGTTTTCGCAGCGACGGTTCCACACACGAAGCGAGGGGTGAAGGGGGGTGCCAGATAGAGAAACGTGGAAGAAGGAAGGGGGTAAAATTGGTGCGCTCGGTAAAACCTCGGTGCGAGACGCTGGACACAAATGGTCTTCCCGGTCCTGCGGCGAACCGCCGAAAGAAGCATTGTGCATTACGGGGAAGAGCTCCGCTGATCCTACCGTGTGTGCCAACCCGGAGGTTCGGCCACCACGTTAACTCGTAAAATACGATAATTTACGTTCTTCCGCGTCGCGGGCCTCTGACCCATTTCGGTCTGGACACTGGCAGACGCGCATCCACAGTTACCAGAGCTTTTGATAGCCTCACGTCGCTATTAGACAGCGACAAAGCTTTTCCTCGTTAAAGCGACGGGGTAGTGGATGAGAAGTGCTGATGAAGGGATTATACCGCTGTGTTGACCGCGACAGGCTTATAGGTTGATGATAAGCGGATTCCCGCATAAGATGCGGACGAGAGCAGAGAGATGCTTGTCTTGACGGTGTGCTTTCGGACATTTGAGAACGCCCGTTGGACAGGCATGTATTTTGGAGATGCCTCGCAGAGGCCGAAGCTGCTGAAGTGGTACATGACGCTGAGTTGGTAGTGGACTTCGATAGCAGCTTCGCTCAGGTTGAAGTACCCGAGGCGAAATTGACCAGCTTACAACAATGCCTGGCAGCTGGTAAGCCCTTTGTACCGGAAATTGTGGAAGAAGTGGTAAGTCGGTCAGTTTCACGGTATAGCGACCTTTCGAGGGTTTCCCAGAGGTAGATCCTCCGGCGTTGATTCGACGTCCCCGGCACGAAAATTGACGGGGGAAACCCCTCAAAGTTTCCGCACAGGATCCTTGCACTCGGTGGACCAACACCGCCAGTGGCAGCAGCAGCAGACGGCCGGTTGGGCTTTCTGGAAAGGCAATAACTACGGTAAACGCAAGAGCTCTTGACTCCACCAACGAAAGGAACAAATTAGTCATTGGCATGGTTCTGTCCCAGTCCATTCCGTGCGTTTTATCGGTCATTCAATTTGGATTGGCCTACGACCGGTCGTGGACCAAACTGCTCCACCGCCTCTACACCTATACTTCGATGTAGCAATTTCGCGCATCGGTTGCATCCAAGTGCTCTTCTTGTTCGGCTCTCGCGAAGTATGGGAGTTTGAGTTGAAGTACGTCAGCCGACAGTAATTTGCTTATGGAAGCGTGCGTTCGGTCGTCCAATAGCAACTATGATATGATAGGGAGCGTCGTCAAAAACATGACTTTAAAATATCCTTGCTCATCTTCTTTTAACTAATCATGAAATAGGGGCGACCGGGGCAAAATGGCACAGCGGTGCAAAACGGGATAATGAGACACAACGCAATTTTCCAATAACTTTTGGGTGGTGGCGATGGTGGTACGTGGGGCAAAACGGATTGGAAAATTCGGATGTATCGTTGGGACAAAATGGGGCATCCAAAAATTATTGGAAAACTGAGTTTTGCCCTCACTGTCCCGTTTT
>JAPYZD010003986.1:0-12045 GCA_030522725.1 Ichneumoninae sp. B BG-2022a
CCCTCATTAGGCCTTTTCAGGACCTCATCAGGGCCCGATGTAACGCGTGAAAATTTCTACTCGGGAGCTCGAGACCGTTCAATTCCGATATTGCGAAATCCGTCGGGCACGTCAGTGGCCATCGAGCGGTATCCACGCGGTACGGTTTGCCCGTTCATCCACAACGATGATGAAGGTGGAGCTGATGCTCCAGGGAGTTGGTAAAACAGGCGATTGCAGCCGTTCCGACAATGAGAGCTTGCAGTTCAAAGCAGTGACCGGAAGTCAGACAGATATTGAGAAAGATACGCACATAAACGGACAGCGGAGAGTGCAGTGGACAACGCGAGGGATGGAAGGTCATTGAAAAGTTAGTGGGAGTGATGAGAGTGAGCCGGACGAGCTACCACCCAATTACATGTCAGCGCTTGATGGACTTTCTTTAATTTTTGCATGGCATTTTTCATGTTAAATCGGACCACCACTTTTGCTCAACAGCTCGAGACCGTTCAATTCCGATATTGCGAAATCCGTCCTGCACGTCAGTGGCCATCGAGCGGTATCCACGCGGTACGGTTTGTCCGTTCATCCACAACGATGATGAAGGTGGAGCTGATGCTCCAGGGGGTTGGTAAAACAGGTGATTGCAGCCGGTCCGACAATGAGGGGTCGCTGCTGAAAGCGGTGAGTGGAAGTCAGACAGATATCGAGAAAGATACACACATAGATCGACAGCCGAGAGTGCAGTGGACAACGACAGAGATGGAAAGCCATAGAAAAGGTAGGGGAGGGGGGGAGGGGGTAGATGAGAGTGAGCCGAGCGAGGTACCACCCAATTACACTGCAGTTCAAACACATGCAAATCCGGAGAATAAGCTTTATTTGTTGTGCAAATTAGCCGCATATTGGACGAACCGAACGAGAACCCGGGGTTTTGTTGGCTCGATGCCGATGCGGATGCACCGAACGTCATGCCCGCGTACCAGCAGCTAGCGAACAGCGTTAGCGGACAGCGCAGAGGGGAGAGAGAGCGTATCGCCGGGTCAATTGCTTATTTTGAGTCGAGAGCGTCAGCCATGAGGCAGCAGCAGGGCGGTTTGGCCGTTTGGGCGGTTGCGTCGAACTCGCTCTCCCATACGTTCCATCGACGCTGTTCCGGATATCATACGGTATCGATGCTCCAACATTGTGCCCGAAGCTTGCTCGAATGCTACCCTCTCCCCCCCACCCCCCTCTTCTCCGGTACAACCCCCCGCGCTGGAACAATATTATACATAGAAGCGCTCTCTGATATGAGTTTACGTATCGGTAGGTATCATAGGCTGTGGGCTGAAGCTGGCTCGACTGACGAATGGCCGTCGGAAATCATCGTCCTCATGTACGGATGCGACGTCTGGTAGCCAGCAACCATTATCCCAGGTGAGATTTGACCATCGGCACGGCTACAGAACTGCCCTTGTACTCGCCCGGTGCTCAAGCCGACATCTGCCCGACTTTGCTATTGAGTCGCACCAGACATGTCCGCTTTGACAATTTCATTTTCCGATCGAAAGTGACGCATTTCCGGTATGACGTCACTTTCGGTCAAAAAACGAGATTTCCAACTCGAGTAGAACACTGAGAAAAAATAAGATAGTAAAAGCAACAATACTGACTTTATACCATAAAAAATAGTCCCCAGGTGAACGATTACATTTAATGGTTATGACAGTGACAAAAAATCATGGTTACAACAATTATTATAATTTAAGCAATTGAATATATACTATCAAAAACTATCTATATAGACGTTCCCCCTGGGAAATATTGGTATAGTAGAAAATACTATTCTTTTTCTCAGTGAAATTTTCGAGCGTTACATCGGGCCCTGATAGGGTCCTGATAAGGCCTTATCAGGTCCTCACTAGGCCTACTCAGGACCTTATCAGGGCTCGATGTAACGCGTAAAAATGTCTACTCGAGAAGCTGTAAGTGACGTATTTACGGTATGAAGTCAGTTCCGGTTGCAAAACGAAATTTCCAAGCTGTAAATGACGTATTTAGGGTATGATGTCGTTTCCGGTCGAAAGACAAGATTTCCAAGCTGTAAGTGACGTACTTACGGTATGATGTCACTTCCGGTCGAAAAAGAGATTTCCAAGCTGTACCCTAACAATTTAGGGTATGATGTCACTTCCGGTCGAAAGACGAGATTTCCAAGCTGTAAGTGACGTACTTACGGTATGATGTCACTTCCGGTCGAAAAACGAGATTTCCAAGCTGTAAGTAACGTATTTACGGTATGATGTCACTTCCGGTCGAAAACTAACATTTTCAAACCGGAAGTGACGTTTTCCCGTATAATGTCACCGGTTCAAAACCGTAAGTGACGTCACAAAAAAATTTGTATATATATATTTTTAATCAGCATTATTTTTTTTAATGTAATATTTAGTCCACCCTCGATCATGTCCGGCAATAAATACGGAAAATATATTCGACAATACAACGCCGTACCAAAATATCGGCGTCCGACACGGAATGCCTCGTGTATGTCGAGTAATAGAAAAACGCCGTAGGAGATTCGCGGTTGAGAGATGTAATGGCTACGAAATCGCCCGATAGGACGTAGGTCCTACATATTTCACTCCCTCATCTCTCGCTCGCCCCTGTCCGCCTGTCCGCTCGTTCGCCGGCTCCGGTGTGCGGAAAAATAAGCGGTTCATCCCTCTAGCAAAAGATCCCTCTTTTTTTGTTTTATATATATTATATCGCAGTGTGGCTGCGTATAGCGAAAGAGGCACGAGGGTTAAGCTTTGGGGAAGAAGAAGAAGAGCAGTGGAACATCAGAGGCCTTATTTTTTTCCCGGTACATACATCGTATAAGTTACCGTACAGCAAGAGACTGGTGGAGGCGCGAGAACTAAATCGAAATCAATAAAAAAAAGTATGTATATATGTATGTATATATATATATCTATACATATAGGCACCACTCGGCTCTCGTAGAAGGTCCAGTTCCGTGACGGACGAGGAGGTCTCGAGGGCTCGATCTATCCTATTGCGCGAGAGAATAGACTAAGGAGGGCTATACCGTACTGCGATGTAAGAAGTTGTCTGCGAGAGTGAGAGAGCGGAGCCCCGTTGAGCAACCCGAAAGGAAACTGTACGGGGAAACGCGAGGATCCGCGGGAAGAGATGTACGGCTGAGGAACTCCTGGAGTGAGATAACCCCGTGAACCGCGACTATCCCTCACCGGCATCGAACTCCGAGACATCCCGCGGGATTTCTCGGAGAAGATATACACTCCACGAGGCAGGTGCTCACGCGAGTGCTATGGACTTCCGTATAGACGCAGCGATTTATTATTGTAGTCGTGCCAGGTCTGGGTTGAAGCCTCGACCACATTAATGTGGTGTGTTTAGTCGGCGAAAAGTAGCTTGTCACCGATCTAGCCGGGATCGCCACGGTCTGAAAAAACCTGGAGAATTTGGAAAAATCGATCATCTCGAGCTATCGGACTGGGCATCGTTAATGTGCGCGCATCAACGGAATGACGCCATTCTGCAATATCTCTGTACAAGAGCTGGACAATTACCCTAAGTACTTGAAGTACGTATTGAAGTATTAAGTACTTGAAGTCCTGGCCGCCGGGTAGTTCTTCAGTACTGACGTATTGAGTTCTGGCAGAACCAAATTGCTGAGGTTTTGAGAGCTGGGTATTGGTTCAGTACTTCATAATTCAATACGCACTTCAAGTACTTAGCGTATTTTCCCATCTCTGCTCTGTACGCCATAGATATCGATCTTCTGCGGGGTGTTCGTCAATTTCACTCCGTCATCGTCATCGATGGGTTCGTCAATGAGGAATCGATGGTATCGAACTCCGAGACATTCGGCCGGATTTCTCGGTCAAATTCGGGAGGCAGGTGCGTACGAGAGTGCTATGGACTTCCGTATGGACGCAGCGATTTATTATTGTAGTCGTGCCAAGACTGGGTTGAAACTCCGACCACATTAATGTGGTGTGTTCAGTCGACAAACTGTTCATCCAAAAGTAGCTTGGTCTACCCGGGATCACCATAGTCAGGAAAAACCTGGAAAATCCGGAAAAATCGATGATGTCCAGCTATCAGACTGGCGCGCGCATCAACGAAATAACGCCACTCGGCAATATCTCTGCACCCCATAGAGATCTAACTCCCGCGGGGTGTTTCGTCAATTTCGCTCCGTCATCGTCATTGATGGTTTCGTCAATGAGGAACCGACAGCATGGAACTCCGAGACTTCCCGCGGGATTTCTCAGACAAGATACACACTTCGCACGACTACCATGGACCACATTAATGTGGTGTGTCCAGTCGGCGAAGGGTTCGGCCAAAAGTAGCTTCTCGCCGATCTAGCCCGGATCGCCACCGGAAAGAACTTGGAAAATCTGGGAAAATCTATCGTTTCCGGCCATCGGACCGGATCTCGATAAAGTGAAGTGTGAGAGAGATAGCGCCATTGGTTTTACGGTTGAGCGAGAGAGATCGACAAGGAACTTGTTTCACTTCACCTTGAATCGCGCGCATCAACGGAACGACCCATCTCGGCAATATCTCTGTACCCCACAGATATCTAACTTCTGCGGGGTGTTTCGTCAATTTCAGCTCCGTCATCCTCATTGATGGTTTCGTCAATGAGGATTTTTTGGGAAGAAAGAAAAAACACGAAGCAAACTTACGATTCACGGTTCGAAAGCTGCATTGAGCAGCCCGTGGATGCCCTCGAGAATGCCACTGTGTCCGTGCGCGTTGTACAGGGCATCGATGTCACCCGTCACGATATTACCGACGTTGTACCGACTTCAGATCGCGCAATATCCCGTTCCTCCCTTATCCTCTTTTTTTAACCCCCGGAAAATGCCTCGTCGTGCATTCTACTCTTGAGCTCCGACCCGCGGAGCCCCCTAAAGTCGCGACATGAATCCCGGCCGGGCGGCATGCGGCTCTCGTTCGAAAATCAAAATAGCCGCACGAGGCCGCGATCTCGGGGCGTTTTAACAATTCCCGGTCGTTTACTTAGTGACTTGCACTCTATTGTGCAACCCTCCTCCCCCCCTCTGACCCCTTCCATCTTGCCTCAATTTCGCTCAAAACCACCCTCCGCTTGCGGAAACCTTTCTTCTCCTCCTCCGTCCCTAGCTCGACTTCGGCTACCCCCACCCCCCCGTTTTTTGTTTCTTTTAAATCCGCACCGATTTCACCCATGCCGCGTTGAATTTGAATCGAGAACGGAGCGACCCGAAACTGTGAAGTCACCGAACGTTCATATGTTAGCGGTTGGCATGCGCGGACCGACGATACACCGAGCAACGGAAGGGTGGCTTGCCGCCAGCGTTGCGATCCAAGCCAGCCGCCGCCGAGCGCACCCTTGCCTTTCCCCTGTTCCGACTCGACCCTGTAACGCTTACACGAACTCACGAGCATCCGACGATACCAACACGATTGCATCGATGTAAACGAAACGAGATTGAACATTTTTCCATCTCGCGTCTCCTCTTCTTTCTATCGCATTATAAATGTTTTTTTTTTTATTTTCATCTCCCGAAGAATTTATGCGTCCATCCAAAGATCGCCAATGCACGCACTGAGGAAAATAAATGGTTGGATAAAGCAAATGCGCGGTGACATAAGTTCAAAGGTGTAGTCGGTTGGTATAACAAAAATGTTTATTTCAATCGACAAACTTTGAATAAATTGAAGCAAATAATCGTTTAACAAAACAATAGTTTATTTGGATCAACCAAATAACAGCTTTGAACGTATGCACCCAGAAAAATCATTTATTTGACGGGCACCGTTTACTTGGTTTAGGTAAAATATTTATTTGATTTAAATAAATATTTATCTCATTCAAGCAACTATTTACTTAATTTAAATAAATATTTATTTAAATCAAATAAATATTTTACTTAAACCAAATAAACGGTGCCCGTCAAATAAATTTTCTTTTGGGTGTGTCACCTCGACTTTTGGTTAATGCAACTAATTTTTTTTTCTCAGTGCGCGCAGCCCGATGGCGTGTCAATGTAATTTTTTCTTCACTCTTGCATTTCCGATTGTGGATTTTTTATTTATTTTTTTACTGGAACGGCCTTTATTTCTCGACGCCCCCGTTTCGTCTCGGACTCCCCTACAAATAAATTACCAGTCCGCCGAGACGACGTTTATTATTACAGTGTTATAATATAATCCAGTGTCCGTTCCACATCCGTGTGCGAAGGTCGCCGGTCACGATTGAAGCGATTTCGGATTATGTGCGACATATTTTATCGGGACGTACGCGACGATTGTTTAATGGTGGGGTATTTTTTTGTAATTAAATTATTTTGTAATTGATATCGCTGGAGGACGTCGGTGCGAGCATGTGGTTGGAAAATAGAGATCGGGGTCGAGGCGAATTCGATGATATCTCATCGTCGGATTGTGTGTTAATCGGTGACAGAAGGACCTCGGACGTAAGGACGAGAACGGGAGCTGGCGCAGGCGTCGAGCTCTCGGTTGCTCCGAGAGAGCTATGGAAAAGAGGGCACCGAGTCGTCGAGCAGCAGCGGCGACTAGCCAAGCCTCACCCGCCACCATCGCGACACCGACACGTTCTCTTCAATCAATATGCAAATATGCCTGACACTAATTATACGGAAGCCTCGTGCCCTCTTTGATGTCGACGGCCGCGACCGACTGCCGCCACTACCTAGTGGGGCATGTACCATACCCGAATGATACCCGCTTGATACCGGTCGAACCAGATCGAGCTCCGACTCTCCGAGCGATGTGTTGATTTTACCATTAAAACCGGAGGACTACGAGGTTAAAATTTCGAATTAAAGAGATTCGGTCTCTTGGGCGAATTACCCCGGGGACGTGTGACCAGAATTCGGAACGCAATGAGTTGACTGGAATTAATAAAATAACACATGCGGCAGGTGAGGCGACGAAGCTGAGATTGTATCGTGTCGGGAATATCGACAATTGCAATTTTTATAGTGCACCGATGTGCAGCATAGGAATTGAAATTGTCAATTAGGGCTGAAAAATTCAAATGCCCAATGGATAGGTAACTGTTCCGCGGTCTACCGCCACTACCTAGTGGGACAAAGTGGGACATTCGGTTTGTTGGGCGGATTACCCCGGGGACGTGTGACCAGAATTCGGATCGCAATGAGTTGACTGGAATTAATAAAATAACAGGAACAGCAGGTGGGGCGAAGAAACTGAGATTATATCGTGTCGGGAATATCGACAATTGCAATTTTTATAGTGCACCGATGTGCACTATAAGAATTGCAATCGCAAATAATTGAATCGGTGTAGTATAGGTATTGCAATTGTCAACTAGGGATGAAACAATTCAAGTGCATCGAACTAAATACACAGTAAACAAAAATTGTACTTTCTACAACAACTTATTGTCCACAAATGTTCATAATTTTTTATTTGTTAATTTTCTAGTTTTACAAACAAAAATACAAACTAAAATTGTCAAGGATAAGGGAAATAAAAGGACAGGTTCGTACATTCAAATAAATGACAAAACGAGTTTGTCACTTATTTAACAAAATTATTTTTACGAGATTTCACATTTAGATTTTACGATTTTTTTTTTTTTTTTTTACTGTTTACACTAAGCTAAATCATTACGTAATTTAGAAAAAAAATTAAATAAATAAACACTTAAATAGGGCTGACACATATTCAGGAAACATTTAATGATGAAATATTTCGCTGCAATCAGACCTCCGCCTCTGGAACTCTCTTTGACATAAAATTTTCGCAAAGTGCTTTTCCTCTCTACAAAATAACACCATTAACAAAGGCTTTCCATCTTCTACTGTACCCAAAACTAATAAACTTTTACAGCAGTATAGTTTCTTTTCCATCGTCTTCTTGCAGCGATGCGTGTAAACGAGCATGCATCTCCATGTGATAAAGGGAAAATAGAACGACTGTAGACTACGGGTCTATACATATGTATGCGGTATGTTGCGGAGAGAGGTTTCGAGGCCTCGAATACCGAGGGCCCGTTAAATTCCTCATGACCCAGGAAGACCCCGGAAGGCATTCGGCACAGCGAGGCGCCCGTTTCCTTACCACTCGATCACAGCAAAGAGCGAGAGAGACGGAGAGAGGAAGAGGGAGTTGCATGTAAGCTAGAACAGGCAAAGCGAGATCGAGTGAACAGCTGCCTCCTGCTCCGTTGGAGCAACCCCAACGCTCCAACCGAGAGAATACACTTAAGGGTGCGTTCAGCGCTACGCGTGTATGGGTATTCCATACTGATGCCCCTTGTACTAGAATACGTGCAGATCTTTCCGCAGAAGGAGCACCGTGTACCCACTGAGTGAACGAAATCGCTGGACCGGCAAGCCGCGAAATAAACCCGCTCTATATGCATGCGGGATTTGACGCGTAAATCTATGATTTTTTCATATGCGGGAAAAGCCCGAGCCGTTATGCCCTCCATGTGAACCACTGCGAAGAGAAATGGGTCCAAAATAGCCTCGTTATTGGGGTAATTCTCGCTGACATGGTCATTTTTCATCAGCCCTAAAAAACGGATCGAAAATTGGCAGTAAGAAAAATTGGATGCACGGATTCATCCTTTACCGTGTTGCAAATTGTAAAATGTGGTCGAATGTCCATAATGAAAATGCGTATGTATAATTAATGTTGCGGTGAAAGTTGCTACTGTAGTTGAAGCAAGAATTAAATGCCCTGGAGCGTCATAAACCTTTTTTATATGCATGCGGGATTTGACGCGGAAATCTACGTTTTTTTTCAAAAAAAGCCCGACTCGTTATGCCCGTCACATGAAACACTGCGAAGAGAAAGGGATCCAAAATATCCAGCCCTAAAAAAACGGATCGAAAATTGGTAGTAAACAAAATTTGATGCACCGATTCATCATATTTTCCTATTAAAAAAATTATACAATAAGGTCAAATTTCCATAATAATAATGCGTATGTATAGTTAATGTTATGGGGAAGTTGCTGCAGTAGTTGAGGTAAGTATTAAACGCCCTGGAGCACACGCGCCCGGAATGCCGTCTCTTCTTCTCCACACTTTAGCAGTAGGCACGTTGGGCTATCCCATAGGAGTTCCTGGCTATGCGAAGGGTTGTTCTTGACGCTGGTTAACTCACAACGATTTTTCCATTTTTTTTTTTTTTTTTACCTTTTACGATCTCCAACGCGCTCGCAATTTTCTGGCCTTGCGTGAAGAAAATGCGATGAAACAACAGGAAATAGTAATTACTGCCGCATTCTTTACACTCCTCTTCCACTGTGGAGTGTATCTCGGGTATGTAATTGCGCTTAAACCTTTTATTTTGACCCTTCGAAGCGTCATATAAATCTCCACTGTATACTTTAGACTGCTTCAATACAACATTACAAAACTTGCATAGCAACCTTAGAACTTAACACATCATTGTGTAAATTAAAGAAGACAAAAAATGTCTCATTCTTTTTCATGGTTTTTTAAAATGTTTTTGCATTTTAAAAACCTAGAAAAGCTTTCGCATATACGTGCCTCGAGGAGAGCCTAGACGCAGCCTCACTGCCGACTCCTGTTTCCAAGCAGCTTGCTGGAACGCCAGTGCCAACGACTCCCGCTCCGAGGCCTTATGCCAGCGTTGGCAACCTCATAAGGGTGATTATACGCGAGTGACAACGAAAAGGGGGGATTGATGAATTTTTTACGAAAACATTTAAGCATCGTAATGAAAATCTTTGTGTTGGTTGTTTGTATTCTTAACAATGCTTATCTGTTTTTATAAAAGCATTCCGTTGGTATTCTTCTTGCGTGCAATTTTTTTGTTCGGAGATTCACTGAATTTCCATCTCATTCGACAAAAATCGGTATCTCAGCCGACGTCCCAAGTTCTTCCGGATTAATTTCTCGGCAGGGTTCGGAGAGAGGATAAAACGAGCACCACGCTACCAGCCTTGGGTTATCAAAAAGGGGGAATGGATGCATTTTTGACGAACAAATTTAATAATCGTAATGATAATTGATTTTGATTGATTTTGATCGATTGATTTTGTGTTCGTTGTTTGTCATCTTAAAAATGTTTATCGGTTTTTGTAAACACACATTCCCTTCGTATTCCTCTTGGGTGCAGTTTTTCTTTTCGTCGCTTCACTGAATTTCCATCTCATCCGCCAAAAATCGGTATCTCAGCCGATATCCCAAGTTCTTCCGGATTAATTTCTCGGCAGGGTTCGGAGAGAGGATGAGACGGGCAGCACCTACCGGCATTCGGTTATAGTATCCGTGAGTCTTAGTAGACGTCTCTCGTCAGACTCGAGGCATACAGTAACACGAACGAAGAGCAGGATGATGGAGTTAGGGTGAAGGGTGGCATGGAGGGGGTTGGTCTTGGGCACGCATACACGCTAATAGTCGCGAGAAGTCGCGAGGGTTGGCTGCCCCTGACACACACGAGCATGAAAGCCCACTCTATACAGCCGTCTTGCGAAGCTCTCTCACCAGCGCCGTCGCCACCGCCTCCTTATCTCGACCGGCCGAGTTTCCTCGGACAGTTTGCCGGCGCTAATGAGCTGGCAAGATAATTAGCATTATGTTAATGTGTGACGTGCCACGGTCTCGAGCGACGGCGTAACCTGACGTAACCTAGCCTCTCGACCGGAGCCCCCGGACCTGGCCCACCCACGGACCAACCCCCTCGGTTCACCTCAACCCTCTTATCTTGCTCAACTCCACCCGCGTCCTCACCACATTCACCCAGCATCAACAGCAGCAGCGGCGGCGGCGGCAGCAACAGCGGCTGTGTGTTTGTTCCTGATGTTTGGACTATCTTACGCAAGTTCTATACCCGACGGAGCCAGACCAGCCGTTCGAACGAGCGACCAGCCATCCCCGAGTCCCAACAAGCCACCCCCAAACCACCCCGTGGCATCTCGCGCAGGCAGCAGCGACGCGTCTCCTCAGCGCGATAGAAACACAGCCATCACGCTCTGACTTCGAGCTCCAAGAATTAAAGGAGCCTCGGGTTACCCCCAACACCGGTGGCGGTTCTGGATCGCTCTCTCCCCCTTTCTCTGCCCCCCCCCCCCTCCTCTATACGTGTACGTACTCGGATACAGTATAACCAGTCTGGGCACTATAGTTGTACATTATAAGACGAGAGTTTGCCCCCGAGGTTCCGCAAACCCCGGAACGGACAACCAATCTCTCGACGAACGCATGGCGTCGTGTCAGGATCGGCGACGTATGTATCTTGGGGTATAACGTGGTGTACGTGTACACTTCGGTATATCCGGTTATCGAGGCTACGAACTTCGGATGTCGGAGCTGTATCGGGACCTCCGATCAAGATTCTCAGTTCGGAGGTCCGAAAGTTCCTGGATACGGGAAAATTGGCAATTGTTGGACGATAAGTTTCGTAATGACTTCCGGTTGTCGATAGTTTACTTCATTTTTTTTTGTCGATTGTGCAATGGAAAAATTGACAAAAAATGGCCCTTCATGGCTAGCTCGGTAAAGGCATATGGCAATAGGACCAGATTTCACCTTATCCACGTGGACTGAATATTCATATGAATGTCCCGTTTCTGCGGGCCTTGTGCAGAGGGTTAACATGCATATTTTTCCATTCATTTTTTTTCTTCTTTTTTTTTGTGCAGTACCTTTCGCGGTACATACATCAGCAGCGGCGAAAGAATGAAATGAAATAAAAGCGAAGTACGTCGAGCTCCTCGAAGCTTCAAAACCATAGAGTATCCCATATCTTGTGCAAACGTCCGGGGATCTCGAATTCGAGTGCAGTAGATAGCGGTCATCAAGTCTAACTTTAATAACTATCCTGTTACCGATGGTCATTCATAGGTGTATTTACAGTCCGATAGTGACTTCCGGTTGTCAATAGTTTACTCCATTTTTTTATCGATACTGCAATGTAAAAATGGACAAAAAATGGCCCTTCCTGGTTAGCTCGGTAAAAGAACATGGCGAAAGAACCATATTCACCACTTTCACCTTATCCACGTGGACTGAATATTCATATGAATGTCCCGTT
>JAPYZD010003987.1:0-17843 GCA_030522725.1 Ichneumoninae sp. B BG-2022a
GATAAGAATTGCTATTACACGTAAAGTCATAAACCTGCCACTGATAGTAACAAGGCCACTAATAGGAGCATTTACCTCGGTATAAAATTCGAATAATTTCGAAATGCCAGGACCGGAGTTAGCCAAAGAGAATAGAGGGCTCGGAGAGTGACTGTGAGCGATGGTTGGATGATGAGCGAGTGAGGGGGAGGGGGAGGCCCCGGAATGAAGACCAGGGAGAGAGACAGCGAGGAATGGCGGTAGGTAAGAGGTTGTGTAGGATATCGCGCCGCGGATACTGTGCTCCGCCCCAACTTCAGGGTCGTCTTAATTACCGGGTGGTCCAGTTTGGAACCCCATAAATATTCCTCTGGCGGCACTCTTTCTGTCCGTTGTCGGAGTGGAGTTCCCCCTCCCCTGCCCCTCCTCGCTCCCTCGATTCCTCTCCTCCCGTTGCTTTCGGCATCGCTCTCCTTCTCTCTCGCGCCGGCAATCCATTACCGACGTGGTCTCCGAGGAAACACGCGGAGCGACCGAGACGGAGAGAGAGCTCGAGGAAGATGGGATATTTGCCGACGGGCCGGTGGTGGCTTCTGCCGATGCACGGCCTAATCCCCGAAATCCTCTTTGTCTCTCGAGCCCTCCCGGAGAGCCTCGTCGTTGCACCTCTCTCCGACCCGGCGATAAGCGGGCGGTCTTATCTCGCCCGCAACACCACGAATTCCTCGCGCGTTTTCCCAACCCTAGCCTTCATCGTTCGTACTCCTTCGGGGTTACATCCTCTCCGTCGGGTATTCTGTTCACGGTACCTTTTCTTCTGACTTTACGGAGAGAAAGTTTATTCAGCTGCGTGGAAATAAATTTTTGCTCGAACGTATCCAATTCCGGCTTGTTAGATTGTAGGAATATTCTTCGCCGATACATTTTTGCGTATCGTCTGTAACGCGAGGGTTCCGGTCGACCGATAACCGTTTGGACGACGTGCGTAATCAGTAAATAAATTTTTGCCAGCATTTTTGCCACTCGTTAATACGGAGCTTCGAATCTGCGCACGGTTTTTTTTTGTGCCAATAGATTTGAGTGAAAGCGTTACTGGATTAGGTCGTCAGGCAGCGAAGGCAGCCAGCGACAGCGGGCTCTGCGAGGGCCCCGCTGCGGTAGCCGAAAGACCGATTCGTTAAGCCACTTGCCGATCTTTAGTTGTTTTTCACGTTTTAAAAAAATCGAAGAAATTCCTCTCGAGCCGAGTGACTCACGTCGGCAGGATTCTCGACCTGGAAGATAGCGTCGGCGGGTTGTCGGGCATTTTTTTCGTTCTAAACGACTTGCCTCTATCCGAGAGAAAGAGCATCGCGTATACAGAGTCTTTGATGTCACGGGCAGCGTCGCCGTACTTAAGAAATGTCTTGAAAAAATAAAGCCTAGAAATAGGCAACTCGCTAGGATCACAAAATTTTTTCCTCGCGACGTTATAGGGCTATGATAAATACAAAGATAACACCAAAGGGGGAACGCCCGTGCATTTTTTGGTATTAAAACGAGAGTTTGCAAAAAAGTGTTCCGAACTCAAAAAATCGCATTAAGGTTATGACATCAGGGAAATACAATAGAGAGGAAGCGATATCCGGACCGTCATAGCAGTTATAGCTTAAAGTCGTAACAAAAGCAAAAAGTGAATAGTTTGCGAGTTGAAATACAATAGACTGGGAGAGCCAGCGAGGTACTCGAAGGATCGGTAAAAAAAAAGGAAGCGGTCCCTTACCAAAGTACCCGGAGAGCGAGGAGCGGGCACGACCCAAAGAAGTGTAGCGAGGGTATACAGGGACTGGTTCGTAGCGGGGGCCCCGAGCAGGATTGACGCGTCCCTGCCGAAAGCACCGAGAACGGAGCCGCTACGGCTACCACACGTACCTATATTATATCCGTGAATCGCCGTTGAGATCAGTGGGGAATCGCTCCATCTTGCATGGACCGTGGAACTGGAGACGGAGGACGGAGAGCCAGCGAGCCCGTTCGGTACCAGAAGCACGGAGGAGGACGGCGGGGCAAGGAGCGCCGAGCGCTCACCGTCACTAGTCACCCTACGTCTTTCGAGCGTGCCGGACGACGCCAGAACCGAGTCCGACGAGATTCCCCCGGTTGGTCAGCGTTTCGCCAGTCCGTTAGTCGGCGTGCTTGTTCACTACACCAGTAATACTTGGAGAGATAGATAGATAGAGAGAGCGAGAGAGCGAGGGACGCGATATCCAAGTGTTTTGATATATCGGCTGAAGACCGAGTAACAAATATTGCAAGTTGGCTACAATGGAATAGCGGAGGTAAATAAATCGACGGTGACCAACTGTCGAACGTGACAAGCCATTGTCCGTGTCGACTCGTGAACGGATAATCACTGGTTCGATATTTTAAAAAAACGAATAACAAAAAAAAAAGTTTTCCTTGAAAAATTTTCTAAACGATTTTGTCCGCACGACTTTAACGCGCCACGAGTAGGACGATCGCCGAGGATACGAAGACGAGGATAATCCGGTGTGTAGAGGGACCTTCGAGTAGCTGTTCGCAGTGCGGTGTGAGAGAGTCGCGAGTTGAGGTGCTCGATTGAGAGAAGCGAGAAGGCGAACGAGTCGACGGGGGACCAGCGCGCGCCCGGGCACTTGTAAACTCGCTGTAATTCCAAGAGACTCGTCGAAACACGTCGTCCCGAAGCCTTTTCAGCTACCAAACAGTTTTTCCTCGCTCGGCGCCCGCGCATTAACGTCTATCGGGGGCCTCTTTGTGAATGGTGAGTGGTGGTGCCAAGTGCCGCGATCGCGTAGGTGAGCGACTAACAAGTCGACACGGTGCATGGACTCGCTGAGATGCCGTGGCTGCTCGGACTACGGACCTACGGTTAGCCAGGTGAGTCCTCTCGGCACGTATATCTCTGTCATTCTCTTGCCTTCCTCCGCTGCTGGTGTCGCCGTCGCTGCTGCTGCTTCTACCTTCACTTAAGCCCCCCACCCCCCTCCCCCTCTCCCAACGATCTCTCCTCATACTTTCCTGCCGCGATAACTCTTTACATATATTTACGTACATATACGTCCCCCTCCTCACGGTATTCCTCTGTCGTCATTACCAGTGTACAATCGAGATTGACCGAGGATAGATATTCGGAATTTGCCTCTGGAGAGCGCGCGCGGTAACGCTGCCTCTTATTATTCTCTGTCGCCGTTCTCCAGCTTCTCTGCGGTGGCTGTTGGGTTCGGGCGGTGCGGCAGTGGCGATGCGGCTGCTGCTCGGATCCTTGCCCCTTCCTTGCAGCGGAGAGCTCGCCGCGGAGAGCCTCTTCACAGACATCGTATTCGCCTCTGTGCCTGGCCCGATTATTTTCGACGATGACGTTTCCATGTGCGACCGCGTGTTCCGCCCGAGCTGGGCGGACGAGCGGGGCGCCCCCTTCCTCTCGCGCCGCTTCCCCCCTCCCCCGCCCCTGCCACCGGTAACGCGAATCCTCCAGTGTACAACGCGCGCGCCTCTCTCATCCTCACCTCGCTGCTCTCGGGCCAAGCGCGCGGGCCACATTCCTTCGAGAGGCCAATTCCGCAGCTGGCTACCGATTATCCTCGCGGGAGGAGAGACGCGCCGAGTAGTCAGTGCTTCTCGCGGTCGAAGAGTATAATATCGACGACGATATATAAACAGGAATGGCTCATCCGTGTATCGGTGTTGGACTCCGAGATTCTAGTCAAAGTCGCGTGCCTCGAGATTTCATCCGAACGACGCGACTGAGAGACCGCGGGAACAAAACTTTAAGAATTTACGGATGGGGTACATAACCCCTCGGATCACTCTGGACCCAATAACACCGATCGCCACGAAATTCAGAGGCTTCGTTGCGGATGACCTTGTGACTTTCTTGCCTACGAGCCCCGGGGTAAAAATAGCATCGGAAGATCGGTGTTGGCAGTTTAATTGTCGGCAATTTCGGAACGAGCCCGAGTCTCGATTGCTCGATCGCTAAAATGGCAAAGTGTAATGCCTTTATTCTAAATAAAAAAAAAAACAAACAGAAACTAGATTCGTCAGTTTTTGGCGATTAGCTATTTTACGGTGACGCGCGACCACAAAAACTACGAGTATGGTGAATATTGTAATTTGGGACACTCAGGTTATACTGGTTCGATATATATGCGCATAACGCTCTCACGTCGCGAAGCTTCGATTGAAATAAAGTATCTTTGCAAACAACAAAAAAACACTTTTTTTGTCAACGAAGCTGGCGAGCTGACCTGCAACGTTTAGTTTCGATTTGCCGCGAATGTTCACGAGATAGACTCATCGACCATTCATCTCGCATACCTCCCCCTCCCTTTTTTGTGTATCAATGCAAAATGTCACAAAACGCGCACGTTTTTGATGAAAAACATCTGCTGAACTATAGCAGTAATGGTCGAGTGCGCACGCGCGGTTTAAAATTATATTCTCGAAGCATTCCTCGTGGAAGTATCGAGGATCCGACGTTGTTTATCCGTCGAGGTCGTGTCGCATAGACGTAGCTCGAGCATATTGTAGAGTACACAGCTTCGAGTAGGTCCTTGGCATTGCGCGCGGGGGAAGGGGCGCGCGCGCGATGGTACATATACAGATGGCGATACAAGGACGATCGGTCGAGAAAAGCCCGGAGACTCGGCGGCAAACTGCGGCACACTGCCGGACCGAATCGAGATCCGACGAGGAAGATTACAAGATGCGGCAGCAGACAGCCTGGCTCTGTAGATGCGGCGGTAGCCTCGCCGTCTCCGGCCGCAATCGCCATCGTGATCCATCGTCAGAGCCTCGGCAGCCACCGCTACCGGCCGTTACCGAGATCCGGCCTCCGAGCTTCCTCGCCGCCGGTAGCCGTAGTGGCGGCGGAAGGCCGCCATCCGCTCATCCATTCTTTATTTTTCTATTCTCTTTGTACACCCACCCTACGTCGCTGACGTCGCGCCATTGACGATTCATTAAACACCGTTGCGCAGAATTGTTTGAATCGCTCGAGTCGAATCGCACAAACAACCGGCGCTATTTTTCATCGATCAGCCTTGAGGGTCGATTGACCATTTATCTTTCACTCGTATTCTCATTTCTGTATAAAACAAGTACTGATGGATTATCTTTTCTTTTTACCTTTTTTACGTCTCAGGGCGATATGACATCCCTTCCTGATAGACAAAAGCCACGAAACGGACGCAGTTTCGTGGCGCTTGTCTATCAGGGTAAAAACCATTCCTTCACGGTCAAGCCGGTCCGGTCGGTGACAAAAATTGTAATTGATGTATTTTTTTTTCTCAAGTCCCTATCATTTGCAGTTAAAAGCAAATTGTTACATGACACAAATAACAATTTAGTTTCATGTAAGAATTTGTTTACGACTGTCCGAGGTCAGCGTCGTTGAAAAAATTGATTACAGTTTTTGTTACCGACCGAGGCGTTCCACACGCTCTTGAACGAGATCGAGGGATTCAGATGCGATTTTTTGAGACTTATCGGGACTCATATTGCCTATCCGCGTAGAAGAGTCAAAAAGCAATACTCCCGACCTCTCCGACGGGTGTGCGTCGAGAGAAAGCTGAGTGCCGTCGAGTATTGTGGCCGCAGCCGTTGGCCCTGGATAACTCGCGCGCACCGCAACTGCCTCGTGCCGCCGCGGTACACCTTCTCTGCAAAGGTAACACACAACTCGATCGGCGCTGGCTCGCACACTCTCTCACGCTCACACGCAGCTGCGCCAGCAGCATCGTCAATGGCTGTTTTGCCGATACGCCTAAGTCGGGCCTGTATCCGATTCATAAACATATGCGCGTCAATATACCTGCTCGCACTCATATTCACATTACCGTGACGTGTTTTCGTCAAATGCCTCTTTTTTTTTTTTTTTTTTTTTTTTTTTTTTTTTTTCTTTTTTTTTGTTTTTTTTTTCGTTTCATCTTTCTCAAGCTCCAGGAACTCTTCTAATCGCTCGTCCCATTTTACTTGGTCAAACTCGATACCGGAATTGTTGTTATTATTATTATTATTGTTGTTGTTGTTGTTGTTATCGTTAATTTTTTTTTTCCTGTGTGTTTCAGGAGTGGCAGAGTGCCAGCGGCGGACGTCAGAATGCGCATGTCGCTGCTGCTTAGATTGGTGTTAGCGGCAGCGGGTGTGCTGCTGGCAGAGGGGAGGACAAGTTGGAGCGTCAACGGCGACAACAGCGTGGACGGCGGTCTCGGTATGGGAGAACGCGAGCAGGCGATTGCCGGGGTCGAGGCGAGTCTACTGTCGTTGCTCGGCTTCGCGAGGAGGCCGAAGCCCCAGGGACCCGCGCACATTCCCGAATCCCTGAGGAAGTTGTATCTCCGACAGAAGAAAATCGGCATAGCCGATATCGCCAGACAGGGAATTCACACGCGATCGGCAAATACCGTCCGTTCGTTCACTCATGTCGGTTAGTATACGGAAAAACATTTCAAGGGGATCGATCATTGAAAAATGTAGGCGAGCTGCGCGTGGCACAGCTCGCCTATATTTTTATATCTACAGAGATTTATCCCGTGGGTAGCTTTGACTTACCCGAACGATTTGGGCCGATATTTACGGGTCGACATTTCGGGATAGCTTATACGACGGCGCGATGGTACGAAAAAAGAAAAGTTCATAATCGGTTCGGTTCTTGTTATCCGGATTGCGAACGTCGATGAATAAATTTTAACGGTCTCGTGCACATTCCCTCGTTAGACGAATGTAGGCGATTCAACGAAAATTGATCTGTTGTCGATTAATGACCGCTCCTTGTTTACCACACTCCTCTCGCGTGACTCGCGCGACCTAGCAGTTGCACGGCACACCGCAACGACGGTTAAGAGAAGGTTGCAGCATTTGGCTGTGTGAGAGCCGCGTGAGCAGCTTACCAATTAATTGAGCTTCAAGGTGAAGTTGCAATGGCTTGTGCATCGGTGCATGACTCGCCGCGGCGACTATCCAACCTCCGCTGCAGCGCTTTGATAAACATTTTTCCAAATTCCCGCGAGAGAATCTTGAATTAACGGCGTCGCGGCAATGGGGCGTCCAGACCGAGCCACCTGGAGTGAGGCACGAAATATCAAAATATCAACTCGTTAATTAAATTAAAATAGATATCTTCGATATCGTAGAATACACAACAGACTCAAATAAACATAAACCGGAAAATCTTGTATTTGATCTGTCGATCGCGAGTCGTTACTCTGCAAGCGAAAATTGCTATTAGAAACTTATCTCTCCGCACGTTTTTCTACGTTATTATCTATTATTGATTACTGACAAGATTTTAAAAAATTTTATTCCAGAGAGCCACCTGGACGAAAAATTTCAATCGCCGAACCGATTTCGTTTGTCGTTCGACCTGAGTGGCATGCCGCCCGGTGAGACGTTGCAAGCAGCGGAGTTGAGTCTGTCGCGCGTCGCCCTGTCGTTGAGCTCGGTGGACGACGACCGAGAGAGGGAGAGTAACGCGGCCGGTGGCAAGAGGAACCGCGGAATGGTGCGGATACTCGTCCACGACATCGTCAGACCGGGTGTCAAAGGCAAAAGTAAACCGCTCCTCAGACTGATCGACCGTAAAACCGTCGATGTTAGAATCAACAATACGTTAAGCCTCGACGTCCATCCGGCGGTGTCGAGGTGGCTCGAGGAGCGAAATCACAATCACGGACTGCTCGTTCAGATAGCGGGCAGCGAGCCCGCTCATACCGACAGACACGTCAGACTCCGGCGGGACGTCGACGAGAGCAACGAGACGTGGGCCTCGGCGAGGCCGACGCTCTTCACCTACACCGACGACGGAACGAAGAAAATGGCCTCGGCGAACGAGATTATGGAGAGACGAGCGCGACGGGCGACCCTGCGAAAAAATCGTCGCAAGGACGGACGGGAAAATTGTCGGAGGCATCCGCTCTACGTGGACTTCGCCGATGTCGGATGGAACGACTGGATCGTCGCGCCACCGGGCTACGACGCGTTCTACTGCCACGGTGACTGTCCGTTTCCGCTCTCCGATCATCTGAACTCGACGAACCACGCGATCGTCCAGAATCTCGTATACTCGACGAATCCGAGCATCGTGCCGAAGGCCTGCTGCATACCGACCGCTCTCAGTTCAATTTCCATGCTCTATCTCGACGAGGAGAACAAGGTCGTTCTCAAAAATTATCAGGACATGGCAGTGCTCGGGTGTGGCTGTCGCTGAAAAACTGTCCGTCCTCTCCTTTATAAAATTCTGTCTCTTCTCTGTATCTCCCTCCATAAAAAATGTATTATTCTGGAAAAAAGGAAAAAAATGGAAAGACGGTACAATCGAGTAGCGGCATGGCCAGCGTCACGAAGCAACGTTACCACTGCGCTACACGGTCTCAGCCCGAGCAGCCGCTGGACTTAGCGGAGGGTTACCCGACATCCCACGCGGAAGTACCCGTGTCCGAGCAGCAAGAGGGAAAGAGTTGTGTCGCGAGTCTCGAGCCGGAGCGGCCGAACGACTACGGGAGGAGAACCCTCTTGCGAACCGAACCCAACGAGCTCCACCGGGTACGAGTTACTGCTTCGACTCTACGGCAGTGACGATTGTTTGCCGATACGGCTCGCGAGTGCGCGTCAAAATCGGGCTCTCTACGTCGGTACACAAACTACTCATGGCCTGACGCTCGAGCCCCGCCCCCCCCCCGGACCCCATTGCCATATTTGCGAATAAATTTTTGTGAGACGATAGGCAATATGTACTCTACACGATGCTTGCGCAATCGACGATATATGACGCCGAGAATCGACGATTTGTCTCCAAGGTCGTGTCGAAAGAGTAGTTTTGTCGATATTTCCGAACCAGAAGTGAACGACTTTAACGGTTCGCTATGTTTTTCTTTGTGGACGTTAATGGTAATTTAAAAAAAAAACGAGTCGTGACTCTTTCTTAAGAATCGTACGTACTAATAATTTTCCCGGTATCGCCGACTCGGCTCGCATTTCCCGGAGATGACATTGGCCCCTTGTCCGTGCCTTTTATAATAGAAACGCGGATGCCAATCTGATTTATGCGCTACTACTCTGTCTCACACAAATCGACCGTACTGCATGCGGCACATCGTGCACGCATGCTCACGGTAATACACGTGTACGTGTATTGTTATTATATTATGCAAATATAATATCATCGTAAACCCGTACCTGCTTGAGGATTACTATTTATTGTTTCTGGAAAACTTCCGAAACAAGGGCGTATTTAATGATAAATGTTTCGCGGAAGGAACCCTAATTAAACGCGTGTGTAAATTTGTACAAAAAAACTTTTGTTAATAAATAATAGTCTTACTATCAGCGATGTAAAATGTGTGAATAGGTGAATCGTGTAAAGATTGTAAATAATTAATAAGTGTTTTCTGTAAAGTATATTGAGTATGTATATTTTTTAAATATAGCTATTTACCCGTTCGATGCGTTGTTACGATTTTACAAGCCTCGCTCGATTAACCAGAATTCCCAGGACGATTAAAGATGGTGGCTCTTTGGAGGGAAAAGGCCGTTGCGGATCGATAGGCGATTATCTGAAAATGCACGACACACGTTAATAACGCCATTTGCGACTGACGCGAGATCGAGCATGGACGATATTGCGGTCGGTTCTTCTATGCATAATTATCTATCATTATTCCAACGTACGAGAAAAATAAATCTATAATATAGCGATTAAAAGTTATTGCGAGAGATATCGGAAAGCTCGCTCTCCGAGGTTATGTAATAAGAAGAGGAGTCGAGACGAAGCGGGCACGTTGGAAGAACCCCACCACTGGCAAGACGCTCTTTGTTTCAGAGAATGTCCCTTGGGGCCTCCGAGTGAGCGTTTTACCACACAGGTAGAGAATGCGGTTTGCCCCGGACGATACCATACCCCATGCTCCTCACGATCGCGCCCCCTTCTTCAACTGTAACCGCAATCGCTGACTCCGACCGTTGCCCGTTTCCTGCAATGCAGCCGGAGGAAAGGAACTCCAGCCGGGGCGACTTTGTGATCGTTCGTGGAGAATTTATTTTCGTCCGAATCGAATCTCCCTCGAGAGGAAAGGAAGCCGCCCACGATATTTTCGTGTGTTATTGTCGACGCTTTCGTTACTTCGAAATTATAGGTGAACTGGAATTCTGGACGTTACGACTATTTATACTCGGAGCGCTCAATCCTCGGTAACTTTGGGGAGTTGTCGTTGTGTAACGCCCCTATTGCATACACCCGTGGCTGTATGCAATACAGCCACGGGCCCACGTGACTACGCTTGGGCCCATTTTCAGGCTACATTTTTATTCGTTTGCGATTTACATTGTTTCTTTATTAATTTTCATCACTCGGTGCGGAAATAGCCACTTCTCCGCCCGCTTCGCGTGCGTAAAACCGTCATTTTCGCACCTTGTGATGAAAAATTTCGTACATCCCTCGTGCGAAACACTTTTTCTAACTCGTGTGATAACAGCACTCGCCTTCGGCCCGTGCTGCAAACTCACACTCGTTAGAAAATCGTTTTTCGCCCTTGTGGAGTAATGTACTATTACTTACCCCACTGAAGTCTCTTTCAACTACGGCCGTTTGAAACTGCGGGCTTTTAGCGACCCTGAGAAACATTGATTTTATTATCATTTGCATCAGGTTCATTTTCGCATCCGTGCTTTTTTTTAAAACGCACAAACGAAAATCTCTTACCGCGCTTCTTCCGTACTGACCGCAAGCGACGCAGCTTGTCACTGAGGACAACTCCGAAGACGCACACCAACCGCGTATCCACCGTCGGTCACTCTTTTAGACCGGGATAGTTCGCGACCGTCAACGCCGAGGCGCGGGCGTTTTCTCACTCTCAGTGTGGATTCGCGCGTCGGTAAAGTAGGTTGTGTTTAACTTAACGCAGGCGGCCCTGTACGAATGTCGTGCATAACCTCCGAGAACGAGCGTGGGGAGAATTACTTCGATTTTTAATATTTATCATCGACAAATAATATGCCATCGGAAATAAACAACAGCATAAAATGGTCGATGTTGGAACTCCGAGGTCTTGTGGAGGACGAGGATGTCCGCGTCTACTACCAGAGAGCCAAGAGACACCTTGGACTTCATCCGTTTCACTTGAATGACTTGAACACTGCCATCCGAGAGATTTTAAGTTCGACAATTAATTTTTATGACAAAGAGTACGTATGGACCGTCGATCGTGCAATTTTTATAGTCAAACTACCTGATCGTCGAAATTTAATGATATCAATCGTTTCCATTCAGATTACAGGGCCTCGTTTTGGTATACAAAAATCCAAAACTAATCACCCCGCTGGGTGCGATCCTCCACGATTCTCACTTCATTCACGTCGATGTAATTGCTGATTTCTACGTCTTCAAACCGGAGATCGGCTGCACACTGAAGGGTAAATTTTATGATAATTAAGTTTGAATATTCACTTTAAATATCCCAATGTCAATTTAGGGATCATCAACAAAAAGGCTGAGAATCATGTCGGAGTTCTGGTGCACAAGGCATTCAACGTTTCCATACCAAAGCCAGAGGAGAGCGAAGAGTGGCTCGGTGACTCTGTATATGTGGGCCAAGAGGTCAAATTTACAGTAACTCATCTGGATTTCAAAGGCAAGCTACCATTCATCAGAGGCAATCTCTTAGCGGAGTAAGTAGACTATATTTTTTTCCCTGCATCCTGCATTGCTGCAAAGGCTGTTAAATTAATAAAAAATTATTCTCTGTATTCAGTGGAATAGACGTTGGAAAACGTGATGATCGAGTGGATTTTACGAATGGCAAGGAAGTCGATACAAAACTGGGACAGTGGCATGATTCAGGCACAACAGAACTCGCCCCTGAATCACCGAAAAAACGTTCGAAAAAGTACAGTAAAGTTGTCGACAGCAGCGGCGACGATTTGAGCGATTCGGACAACAAGCTCGAAGTTTTTAGACGGAAGGAAGAGAAAAGTTCGAGAGTTAAGAAAGCAGTTTCGGAGATCCCGCGAAACGACGATGAATCGAGTACGGATGGAACCGAAGAACACTTGTCGAACAGAATTTCGACGAAGGATCGGCACGCTTCGAGCAAAAAACGCAATCGGAAGAAAGAGCGCGATTCGAGTCCGAAAAATATCGATAGCGATGAAAAATCTACAACCAGTCCTCGGAAGAAGCGGCGCGATTCAATTTTAAATGGAACTATCGATATCGATGAAAAACCTAAAATCAATCCTCGGAAAAAACGACGCGATTCGAGTCCAAATGAAACTATCGAGATCGATGAAAAACCTAAAATCAATCCTCGGAAGTCTTCCAAGGAGAAGCGGGCCAACAGCGAGTCGGATGCGACGGAAGAGGAAACTGTATTGAAAACAGAATCACAGGGCCGATCGAAGAAGCGGTCCAAACGCGAGTCGGATGCGACGGAGGAGGAAACTGTATTGAAAACAGAATCGCAGGGCTCATCCAAGAAGCGGTCCGACAAAAATAAGATTTCAACCGCGAGCCTTGAGAAGGGGACCCTGTCCGATGAAAGAGAAACGGTGATGATCGAATCATTGAAAGTGGAAAAGTCTTTCAAGGATAAGAAAGGCGAAGTTCCTTCGAAGTCGAAAATTCTCAAGAACGGATTGCAGCATGACGAAACAGTCAACACCAACGAGGTGGAAGATGGAAGAGTCGTATCGTCAAAGAAACACGCGAAGAAAAATAAGATACGCGATTCCGAAACCGAAGAGGCTAGCGAGATCGAGACAAAGCCGGATGTTCGTGTTAAGAAGAAGAAGAAGACGAAGGTTAAAAACGACGAAGACGCACTCGAAGAGATGGAGACGCTTCCCGCGAATGTTCGTGATTTCGAATTTGTAAAACCGGATATTGATGCGTGTATGACATCGGTGAAATGCAAGCGGAAACGACGAAGGGACGTCGATGATGACAACGAAGAAGCGAGTAACCCTTCGCAGACGGACGCCGCAAATAGCGAGCAGAATGAAAACGACTTTTTCCGGGATGTTCGAATAAAGGTCGAACCAGATCCTTCGGACGTTGAGGACACCGTGTCGGTGAAAAGCAGCGTTAAAAGAAAAAAGAAACGTACGAAGACGGAATGGGAATCGGGAGATGAAAGTTTCGGCGCTACGACGATTAAAACAGAGCCCGACGCTTCGGACCTCGAGGACGCGAGGCCGAGTAAAAAGAAATCGAAAAAAAGAAGAAGCGGCGATGGAGACTCGTTGAACGAAATAAAAATAAAGGTAGAGCCGAATGCATCCGATGTGGAGGGATCGGTGGTACCGAAATCAAGATTGAAAAGCGAACCTCACGATTATAAAATCAAAGTCGACCGGGAGAATGGTAGGGTATGACGAATGTTCATCGGATCATCGGCTTTGGCAACTGTCGTAAATATTGTCATTTTTCATCCTCTATCTCCGAGTCACTGCAACGCTATAATTACCATTGTAGCTACAATTTAATGTTTACATGTGTATTAAAAACAAAGTTTTTATAACTCATCCGGGCGAGTGAAGATGCCGTGTATAAAGCTGTATATCAGCGAGATGGAGTACATGATTATTTTACAGCGACCAACGTGTACAGAATAAAATATATTTTTCTGTTTTCTCGTTATAGATAATATCGATGGAATGATTTTGCCATGGTGCGACAGCATCAGCGCTCTCAACCACAATCCTTTTCATTTGTATCGTACGCATTGAATAAATACATTACATTAATCTTCTGAAGTTGGTTCGAGCGACAATATGTATATATGCATATGTACATACATATATACGTATATATATATACGTATCGTAGAGGTATTGTCCAGCCGAATCGGCCGATGATAAGCACGCAACGTACACTGCCGATTATCGAGATTATGGACATAACAGTTGAGCTACGTACAATCGGTATTGCATTACTTATCTATTTACACCGGGACAGCGAGTTCGAACAAATGTTGCACAGGGACGTCTTCGTTTCCGAATCGAACGACCTTTAGGTCGTTTGATTGACCGACTTGTGATAATATTGTAGTCAACGTAACGGGGTGATGTTACGGAAGTGGCCAGGGCAGCCCGGAAAAGTCCACTGGTCCACCAAGACCGGCGTCCGCCTCCAAAAGACTCATTATTACAGCCATCGCAGCCTCGTCGTTGCCGTCGGATGGCAGTGGATTTGGCGATTCGTTCGTCACGGTGCCGCCAATCATTTCCATCATGTTCTCATCTGATTGAGCTCCTGGAATTGAGGATGGACGTTACGCGTCGATGATTCGGTTCGCAGCCTTCTTATCGTCCGTACAGAGTTTATTATAACATGCCGTTAAAAATTAAAGCGATTCATGCACTTTCGCATCTGCGAACCTTTATTCCAACTGTTAATGTTATAAGTTTAACTGTACTTTTTTTTAAACTTGCATGCGTGTGATATAGAATAGAGATGCGAGACATAATAATAGGGTTCATGTGGATTGAACACTCACGGATACTTTTACACTGACTCCCATAGAATTCCTCACAGATCCTCACATATACTCACAGATTCTCACATGTACTCACATATACTCACATATACTCACATATACTCACATATACTCACATATTCTCACATATACTGACGTATACTCACATATACTCACATATACTCACATATTCTCACATATACTGACGTATACTCACATATACTCACATATACTCACATATACTCACATATACTCACATATACTCGCATGTACTCGCATATGCTCACATATGCTCACATGCGACACCGCAGGCTATCATAACCCGTTAGTGTATATATATGTATATGTATGTCTGTGTATTATAGTAATCTTTCAGAGGCAGTAATGACCTTGGTCATTTGCGATGTTATTGAGTTGACCGTTGTCCCTTATCAGATTGTAAGTCGGGGTTTGGTTGCTGCGATTATTGTCGGTACTGACGCCCTCTTGTGGAAGATTAGCGACTCTTCCCGGCGAAGCCGTTGTCGTAATCTGAAACTGATCAATGCTGTGGAGACTCGCTCTACCTATTTATTTCTTTATTTTCTATTTACGACCTGTGCGAACAAACGTATTTTAACCATGCTTAAGCTCACCTTGTTGTTTGAGGAAGTTCGTTCCGGGGCAGCATTTGTATGGCTAGCCGAACAAGAATCCTCTACACGTTTCTGATTATCCAACACTTCCTCGGCTATTCTCCGCCCAATTTTACTCATCTCGACGTGACTCGAGATCAGAATGTCCAGTCCACAGGTGCCTGATCATTTAAGCATTATTAAAACCAACTGTGCATAAGCCAACTGAGAAGAGAATTACATAAAAATTGTAAAACATGTTTAACATTGTTCGTCTTACTTTGGGCAAAGTAATCGCAATTGTCCTGATTGCCGGAACCCTCGGATCTGTTGACGCTACTTTCCACTTGTCGCGTATCACAGCTGAGAACCAAAGAAAAATTATCACGTGGCGACCGCCAGTTTGGTTGCCGCCCTAGCAGGTTGCACGACCGTCACAAATCTCTCAATCGACCGTCGATTCTACCGAAAAAACGATGGTCATGGAGGTGCACTTTTTCGACCGTTTAAAAGCAGATACTTCGACCACGAAAACAACCAAGGACCCTCAAGACTCAAAGGACCTGCATGTCCGAAATACTCTGATATTTGTTTTTTTTCGATCGACGAAACGACCACTCCGAGCGAATAATATATTCGCACTTACACTATCATCAACATAAGTAACGATGAGTGTAATAGTAATAGTAACAGAAGTAACGATAGTAATAATAATATATGAGTACATACAATCTCGAATTATGTTGAAAAAAAAAATTTCATCGTGGAAAAGTGATCCGGATGGGTTACACATGTTCGCCAGCTAATTTTATCTTCAGCTATCCCATGTCCTATCGTCAAATTTCCGACAAAGGATAGCCCATAAACCGAATCCTGAAATGGACGAGAACCGGAAAACGTCGAAGCTTCAGCGCATCCAAAGTTGTCGAATTCGCGGTCGCTTTTTTATTGTAACATTGTCATTTTGTCGGTTGAGGACCGAAACAAGACGAAGCTTCAGAGCATTCGGGGTTGTAAATTGTGCGGTCGTTTTCTCGGTCGCGAACAGCAAAACCATCAAACTACGGCGACCTTAAAATGGTCGTGTCATGGTCGCTTTGTCACTCGAACACCGAAAAACTATACCGAGCTCTAGTAATGGTCGATTTTGTGGTCGCTGTGTCGGTGGAAAAACGGGTTCCAGCGACCTCGGAGTGGTCGATTTTACGGTCGTTTTGTCGTTCGACAATTAAAAAAAACTATCAGACTATTTCGGACTTACGGATCTTAGGCATATTGAGGGTTGTTGGTCATTTTCGTGGTCAAAATGTCTGCTTTTGAACAGTCGAAAAAATGCACCCCCGCAACTATCGTTTCTTTGGTCAAAACGACGGTCGTGCAACCCGCTAGGGCGATCGCGCGACTTGTTACACGAGAGATGTACGAGACCGTAAAGACTCACTAGATGGCGGAGTTTTTCGCAATCAAATACTCGATGTCCTTCGTCCAAGGGTTTCTAAAGGATTTCCACGCTGACTGGAGTTTCACGAAGCTTGCACTTTTCGCCTTGAACCTGTATACCTGCAAGCGAACGTCGTCAGACAACTTTTTTTCTTTATCCAATAGTCGAATCGACAACAACGAGAAATACATCCAAAAGAGTTAATTATTTCGGGTCTATTACCCGGGTAGTGACCCCTTCGGGGGATTGCAGCGCGGCCTTGTGGGAATCGGAGAGGTGCGGAATGTCGTCGCGATGATAATACTCGTACATGCTCGTACCAAGAAGTTCTTGCGGCAGAAAACCCAGTACCAGAGTAGATCTACCGTGGTAGAGTAGAGTAGAGAAAAGTAGGTAAGAGTAGAGAAAAATAAATCAATTTCTTTTTGATCTACAGTTGCCGATAACAGATTTTTAAAAATGCAAACCTCTGGTCGACGAACAAGAATTTTCCGTCTATCGCGTGACGCGAAATAAACTCGATGGTTCTCAGTTTTGGAATCGTAGGACCCGAGGTCAGTGCCGGCAGTCCGGGTTGTACCCGGCCAACAGCCACGAGACAGGACAGATTGCAGCCTTCGCCGTCGCCATCGGCATCGCCCTCCTTTTCCTCTACCCCGATCGTCGCAGGTGCCCAAGACTTTAAGTACCCGGTGCAGTGGATCACGCAGTACTTCCAGTCTGTAATTCGGAAGAGTTACATCAATGTATTAAGGTAGCTCCAGCGAGTGGTGTTCATTTCGCCTAAATTCGAGAAATTCGGGCAAGAATTGTAAAGACTTCCCGATGTTATAAAAATCTGAAAAAATTCATACTTATTATAGGCACTGAAAAGACTAATTTTGCATAATAATAATTTCAAAATGTCATTAACAAATTGTTGAAAAAAAAATTGTTCATCAAAATATGCGGTACCTCAACTTTTTTTTAAATGAAAATGATTCTATGAATTTTTCATATGAATTTGTTCAGATTATTATCTTTATTTTGATTTTTTGTACATTTTTCCATGTAAAAAACAAGAAAAATCAAAATAAAGATAAAAATCTGAAAAAAATCATACGTGTTCCGAAACATTAACGAAGTATTTTCATTTTAAAAAAAGTTGAGGTACCGCATATTTTGATCAACAATTTTTTTTCAACAATTTGGTAATAACATTTTGAAATTGTTATTATGCATAATTAGTCTTTTCAGTGCCTATAATAAGTATGCATTTTTTCAGATTTTTATAACATCGGGAAGTGTTTGCAATTCTTGCCCGAATTTCTCGAATTTAGA
>JAPYZD010003988.1:0-12043 GCA_030522725.1 Ichneumoninae sp. B BG-2022a
ATTTTTTCAGATTTTTACACCATCAAGAAGTACTTGCAATTTTCTCTTATTGTTGTCGAACTTATGCGAAGTCAGCGCGCATCGAGACTCCCTCCTTAAGGATGCTTCACACGTACATTGCCAGACAAAAGTGAGATTCAGTGAGAATTCGAATACTTCCTGACGGTATAAAAATCTGAAAAAAATCAACGGTATTAAAGGTGCCAACAACATTCATTTTGCATAATAATAATGTCAAAAAGTTATTAACAAATCGCTAAAAAAATTGTTCAACAAATAATCAGTAAACCTGTTTTCTTCTTTTCAACCTCTTTTCAAATGAATTCATTAATTTTCTAGAAGCCACATACATTTTTTCAAAATTTTCTATCATTTTTGAATTTTCCGTTTTTGAAATTTTTTTAAGGCCGTAACTATGGAATGCTTGGTGCAATTGCTTCGAAACTTTCTGTCTGTACTGTAGAATCGTGATGCTGACACATATCCGAAATTCTTGCACCTACATAGATTTTTTTAATGTTTGAGAAAATTATGTTTTCATTTTTTTTTTTTAGATTTTTCGAAATTCATTTCACCGTATATGCCCTGTTAGTAGGCTACGCTGTGAATAACCAGTAAAATAACACCAGTAACTAACAATATTTGTAAAAATTTATTTAGCTCAGTCAACTGACCAATGAATTGATTCAGGTACCTATTTATGCAGACAAAAGAAGTTGAAGCATTTTATTAAGTGAAATGCTACATCTTAAGTTGGCTCAATAATGTCGGATGGAATTTAACCCTTTATAAGTCACACCGTCCGAAAGGGAACCGAAATGGAACTATTGGACGCGAAATGGGGGACTTGCGTTTCTACGGTACGTTTTACGTTTTTACGGCGCCTAAGAGTGGGGATAGAGGTGTGACTTATAAAGGGTTAATATTTGTCAAGTCATCGATGTAGAAGCCACGAATATATGACATTAAGGAAGAATGTTCTTAACAAGATAAACAAACACTTTTATTTTTAACGGTTAGTTTACAGAGACGTTGCATCCGAAGAAAACAATTCTTGAATCAAGCATAAAATGTTGGGCACTTGGATATATTATTCGCGTTTTGAAAGATATTTTATTATTACTATGATGCACAATTATTCTTCGATCGGTCATTAATGCCTACGTGAAGTATTCTTTTTTTTGTATTTCCTCGCCGAAAGCCAAAAAGGCAGTTGTACTACGAAATCGGGGTTTTCACCCCCTGAACGTAATGCTAGTTGCAGTAGTGTTACCTCCAAAAGGTACCAGGAACTTTTCACTCACAGCCTTGGCGGCTGTCTCTCGCTGTTTCTCTCGTCTCGCTCGATCATACTCGCGAAAGAAGATGATAATTGGTAAATCTGTGTCTCCACAGAGCGATCCCTGGCGTACTGACCGGCCGAAGTAGCACCCCTAATAGCAACGGTTGTTTTTTTAGCCAAAAACTAACCACACTGATGACTGTCGAAGTGCCCACTCTAGCGACCTATTTTTTTACGCGTTTCAGCAATCAAGTCATTTGATTGGTGGGCGAGCGAACAAACGACCGCAAAAGCAACCATTCAGAAACGTTAACTCTGGTCATCAAAAAGCTTAAACCTGGACGGTGGCTTCTACGGTCATTTGTTCCGCCGCCAATGAAACAACCGACTTCACTGCCAAAACGCGGCAAAACAATGTCACTTCGGCGGTCGTTTGTGTGGTTAATTTTTAGCCAAAAACGCCGTCGCTTTTCACGGTCGCTTGATTAGCTAGGGGTATTCATTGGCAGTAACTATAACAACTCACTACTTAAAAACAATGCACCGTAAAAAAATTCCAGTGGGAAACTGCGCATTTCTCAAAGCAGAATGCGAATCTGTAATTTTTTCATTATAGTATTATTATTAGAAATTTAGTGGCAATGACGAATGCAGATGCACGGCGAGTATATCGTTGGACTGCAATAAATCGCCGATGGCTAATGGCAAAATATATCGATATGGGATACAAAGAAATTTGTACGATTTTGGCAGACTGTGGAGGCGCGATGTTTACTCACGTAAGATTGAACCTCGCTGACAATCTTTGAGCACTTCACATCAATATATACGCGGCATCGATAACGGCGCTTCCTTGGAGTCCATCTGACTGATAAAAGTTGTGGTCAGTGGAAAAGGTTATTAGTCGCGATTGTTGCTGCTGTTCTTGTCGATGAATACGCGATTTCTCAATCCGTCTTCGGATATGTAGCCCGTCGCCATTTCGTACTGATCCGCATATGGACGGGTTTGCTGCTTTTTGCCTTCTTTCCCAGGCCGTTTTTTTACAAGATGGTCGTAGTTTTGGGTCCACAGATCCGATTGTTTAATTCCCTCTCTATGAGGATCGACTTGGAGACCCGCCACGTCATATTCAGTTTTCTTTCCGGCTTTCGCTTGGTAAGTCTTGTTGTAAAAGTCTCTGAAGAGGAAGAAGAAGAGAACAGCGTGAAAGCCGATCCACCAGCCGATCTCCTTCGGGAGGTCACACGAAGTGAAGAGCAACTGAACTTCGTGTATCCCAATTATGACGAATTGGACCATTTGCATGGTCGTTAAGTACTTCTTCCACCAGAGATACGGCTGGACCTTTGGTCCAAGGGCCGCTAGGAAGTAATACAGATACATCCATATGTGGACGAAAGTGTTGAGGAGACCGAAGAATGTACTGTGGCCACCTGTGATCAGACACGAACGAAATGTAAGTGAGGAATACATTTTTTTAATGGTGCAAAGTAGTTTGCCCATGACATCCTAATGTTTTACTGTTTCGCGCATAACTTCCTCTATGAGAAATTTTGTTGCTCGATTTTGGGTTCGTCGTGGAAGAATCAATAAGTACAATACAACTTTAGCAATAAAAAGGAAAATATTATACACTGTAAAAAAATTTTGTTTGAAAATGAATGAACAGTATTGGAAGCGTTTTTACATAAACCGTTTCTGAAATTTCAAACACATGTGCGTTGCAATTTTACAGTAAAATTTGTATTTTTCATGAACATTTTTGTAAATTTTGCAGCAAAAGATTTGTAATTTTAATATCTGGTATTTTTATTTAACAAGCAACGTACATTAATGTTTAATTAATATGAGTAATGTCTGCAAATGTCAAGTACCAGTTCATTAAATGTACAATTTACTTTTACAGTGTACTTAAATTACAAATTTATCGTATGCACACATATACAAAAATGATACGCACTCCCATTCTGATACCAGCTAAATAAAATTTGTACAGCCCAGTCAGTACATCATTGATTTACGTGTTAATTCACCCTACATGTATATACTATTTTGCAATTTTTTTTTCTTTATTGAGACACTTTCAGCTCAAATCGTCGGTTTATTAGTCACTTCAAACACTTACCGGGAATCAATTTGACGCCTAGCCACACGGATATCGGCATTACTCCATGATGAATAACGTGTAATGTCGTAACTTGGTTGTTCTTCTTTCTGAGTACAAAGAACACGGTGTCGGCGAGCTCGACGAATTTTGATATGAAATACCAATAACATCCTCTGGCCATCCTCACAGCCTCCGGTGCATCCGAGTAGTCGACAGGTTGGCATCTAAATGAGTATTTGCCGAACCAACCGCCGATCCCAGCCTGGTGGAAACAATTCAATGAAAATTAAGGAGGGAGTTTCGCTGTGCGCTGACTTCGCATAAGTCCGACAACAATAAGAGAAAATTACAAGTACTTCTTGATGGTGTAAACATCTGAAAAAAATCATGTATACTAAAGGTATTGAGAAGATTAATTTTCCATAATAATAATTGCAAAATGTTATTAACAAATTCATCAGAAGAACGTATTCAGAAAAATAAACGAATCATTTTCATTAAAAAAAAAAGTTTCGTTGCCGGGTAATTTGTGAACCAATTAATTTTTTGATGAATTTGTTAATAACATTTTGCAATTATTATTATGCAAAATTAATCTTCTCAGTACCTTTAGGATACATGAATTTTTTCAGATTTTTACACCATCGAGAAGTACTTGCAATTTTCTCTTATTGTTGTCGAACTTATGCGAAGTCAGCGCACAGCGAAACTCCCTCCTTAATACGATTCAACTGCCGAATTCATGTCATAATCCGCCTTTGGCAAATTTTCGAACACACGCATAACGATGAGCTCGATTATTCCGATGGCGTACCTCGTAAAACAGAAAGATCGAGATCAACACATTTGCAAAGTTGTAGACCAACAATGTCTTTTTGAGAGTAAAGGGCTTCCGATTTTCCATGAGGTTAGGCCCAAGTATTTTGACAAAGTACAGCCAGCACGCAACTATGATTATTGTTGGAAAAGGGCTGCTCATCATGAACCAGTCTTTGACTCGAGGGTCGGACTTGTTTTCCATTATGTCGTACCAACCGTCGACCGCGGTAGTGACTAGACTCGCCATCTGTCAATCAATGCAATTAAATTAATTACAGTGAACCGATAAACTTTCTTAAGCTCTATTGATTCTATGCTGACCTCCAGTAACTATGAGGAATGACTAGCGAAATTTAAAAAAATGTAAATCCGACCGCACACTGGCAATGGGTGGATATGATTTCAACGCGTTCAGGTCAATAAGGCACCGAGCTGGATTTACGCATGAATAATTCAAGTTCATGCACGTGCCAAAGACAAACAATTTAGAGTCACTGATCCAACTCGTATATTACCGTAACCGAAAAACTACATTTACCGGAATCGCACGGATATTTTCCAGGTTTTATGGTTGTGCAGCTACGATCTTATATGGAACGTGATTGAGAGAACACCCGCGATCTAGGTCGACGACGCTAAGGACCTAGTTGTGCCACATACATGTAATCCTCCGTTAAGCCTACATCTTTCTCCAACTCCTTTTCCCTATCTATCTGCACCGCTAATACTCAATACTCTTGTTGTTAATCAGATGAACGCTGGAGGCGGCGCGGTCAATTTCGTAACGCGGCGCTATGAAAAGCTAAAAGGAAAGGTGGTTCCGAACAACTCGTTTTACCACCGTGTAAAATGCAGTCCTTCACCCCTGCAGGTCATATCCAATAAGCTTTCCCACTCGGTTGTTGGCGAAGAGACCGATAGATACCACCTCGACCGGACCGGTACGCAAGTAATGTTCGACTATACGGGCGTCTTCGAAGATGACGAACGAGGAATTTTATTGCTCGAGGTGAAGTGCCGTGATGTCATCGTCGATCAGCATCGTTGAGAGAGTTTCGGGACTTGTACTCCGTGATATCGTTGTATCGTTGATACACACCGGCGTACTATGGGAATTACGTTCTCATTGCGTGTGTAAATTTACATAAAATTTAATCGAGTCGCAAAAATTTGAAATACAAATTTGAAAAGTTTCAAGCAGGCTGACCTGTTCTATATCCACTTGCCAGAGAGTTCCGGTTCAATAGGATCAACGATATTTTATTCATGATAGTCTGATTGCGCAATTTAAATTACCATGTGCACTCTTTACGAACAAATTTTTCGATGATCGGATGCACTTTGGACGTTTGTTGCTCGACGCATAGTTGGTATTTATTATTAGTTTTTGGTATTTATTACCTATTTTTCATTATCTAGGTAATATAACTCTAATTATATCGTGGTTGCCGCATGTAGTGTTAGTCATTCTATCTTGATGCATGGGGGGTTATTTTTGAGTCACTCGTTTGCAGAACGTATACGCTCTATCACTGTATACGTATAAACATATGAATGAATACAGCGACAGAACGAATACGTTTTACACACGAGTGATTCAAAAATAATCTCCATGGTGTTCTTTGGGGGCTCAAGCGTCAGTACACGCAGTAAACGAATCTATGTATCTATATACACCGGAAAATCGTCGTGAAATTTTCGATGCAAAAAAGAGTGAAGAAAGAACGATTTCTATAATACCGATACCGCTAAGTTCCATTGGATAAGATTTATCGTTGTGATAACAAAATCGCGATGGACTACAGAGATAAGAATAGGCGAATAGAGTTGTTCGCTTCTATCAAAGTCAGCGGAACGTTTCTCATGGAAATTATAATTTCGCTAGCAATTTCTAAAGTCAAAATAACTTATCTTCAAATTAATGTAGTAATTTCGATTTGGTGCCGTTTTCATTGAAACAAACATTTCAAAATTCGGCCTTTTGGTAACTGAACAAATTTTTAAAAAATGTATAAAAAAATTAACAGCATTTCGCGGAACACAATTGGTGGTGGTTGGATGGATGCATTACGATACTATATTGTTTCTAATATAGGTTACTTCGCTTACTGACCTTGAAGGTTCTCTATATCCACTGGAATGCTGAAGAGCCCTCTCACGACAGAGTCGACGGCTATACGATAAACGAGATAAAGCCGAGATAATAAACAAATAAACGATAGCGATTAGAATAAAAAAAATTAAAGATAGTCGAACTTGATGATGTTCTAGAACCGAGTGAGCGGAGCTTAACGAAAGAGGATTGACTGACGGTTCGTAGTTGACAATCGACACGGAACTGAATTTCAGGAGGATATCCGCAGCTTATATTGTCTCCGCGCGACACCTGTAGAATTTACACCGACGCACGTTGTCTGCTTAAGAATATTCTCCCACCTCCGCAGGGATTCACGCGGTAAACCTGTCCGCATCGTGATTGTACAAATGCAACGGTGAACCTTCTTCCAAAGTGTTCAAAGAGCTAATAAAGTAATCTGCATGCTATGCTCTGAACGCTGCAAATGAAAAGTGTAGAAATGTTTAATATCGAACAATCGATTATGCGATGCGTCGAAGTTCAGAATTCAGAATAATTATAGATGACGACGACCACCAGCTCGTGCAAGATTATGCTCAACGAGTAGTGGTGTAAGAGATTACCCACAGTTCCGGACAATATTATCAAGGTTTGCAACATTCCATCAGCAGATCAACAGATTTTTCTAGATCGAGTGCGCAAGGTTTGCAGTATCGAAAGACGCAGTCTCGCCGACTTCTTTTGAAGTGAAACTTCTTGAGGCACGGTAGTACTGCGAGTACGATGCTTGGAATAGGGATGAAATAAAAAGTGAAACGTCGTAGAGGAGCGAACTATATTGACGAGACGGGTAGAGTAAGAACATCAGGTTTCACTATATCTTTTCATTATTTTGTCATCGGTGATTGAAATTAAACTTCTTCAAGCACGGCCGTGCGAGTTCAATAGCTATTTCCAATAGCTCGGAAATGGGGATGAAACGAAAAACGAAGTGCCGTAAAGGGGTCACGCACGCTGGCGAGACGGGTAGAGCAAGGACGTCAGGTTTCACTATTCCTTTTTATCGTGTGCCATCAGCGAGGTGAAGTGACACTTGCCTAGCCATGTTAATGTGAGTTCACCGCTGGTAAATAGGCAGAACCGCACAAAATGTATATCTTGACAATCAATGTCGACCGCTCAGGTGAATTAGCGAACGGTGCCGTGAGAAAATGAGTTCACATTAATTGTGACGATGCCGGGGAGGTGGCTATGATTCCAACTCCCGGATTTACCCAATAACAACATTAATCGAACAGATGTCTCCGGTTCGCAAAGGACCTCCAGTATCCCATCGAATAATAATCAATCAATCGTCGAAAAAATGCAAAAATTTTCCCATTATATCCGCGTGTGCTATTACCATTCACAAGTCTCAAGGAGGCGCTTGCAAGGAGAAAGTATATGAATACGAAAAGATCCATTTGCAACATCTCCTTTATGTGGCATAATCGCGAATTACCCGCATCAACGGGCTCTACATTGTGACATCGTTCAACGACCACACGTTTTACCATCGACGAAGAACCGCAATATCTCTGGGAAGCTTGCAAGAGGAATTTCGACGACTTGCACTGAACCAATTCTACAACATTGGTAAATTAGTAACAAATTTTATCACCAGTAGGTCGGTTTTATTGATGTTTGCATTCAATTGTCAGAGTCTGGGCCCTTATCGCGGATCTCAACGATCTAGTCGTCAGCAAATCGAACATCATACTTTTCTGAGAAATATGGCTGCGAGATAAAGAGAACATCGATATCCCGAATTTTGCCTACGTGATACAATTCAAACGGCCTGCGGCGAGAACTGGTGGACTGGCCATTACCAGAACTGCAGCGACAGAATCGGCATTCTCATTGCTCATAAGGATAATAATTTACACCAGTGCATTACTTCAATACACACATTTCTTCAAGGTCCGATAAATTCACTGCCAAACGGCACTGAATTTAATCGACGGTCGAGAAATATGCGCTGCTCATTGTTTGCTACCGACTCAACAGACTATTATCATCGTGGTAATATATATCACGCTGAATAAATCAGTTACTGAAATTATTGAGTTTATTCATGAGGTGTTGTTTGTATACACTATGGAGTGGGCCGCTCTACTCGGAACAAAATCTCGACACAATATCAATGATTTTAAGTGGAGGCTTTAATGTTAACTTTGCATCACATCCAGCTCAGCCTCTGATAGAATTTTGTAATGAAAAATTCATGTTGAAAGTAAATAATAATAATAATGCAACAGTTTCCACAATGAAATCGGGACTACTATTGGTGCAGAGTTCGCTCGATACTTGAAAAATGTAGAAACCCCAGTATGCACACAATATTTTAGCTATCACAATCATTTGCATCTGTTTTACATTATCAAAGAAAGGATATTGATGAATAATATACGCATTTTTACGTGCAACTATGTACATTCAATTTGGATAAATATTTGCAATTACTACAATAATAATTTTTCTATCAATTCAATAGTAGCATTGTTGTCTTTCCTACACACGTAACGGAAGAAATTTCACTTCTATCGTCTTGAAAGTCGTCTTGAATTGAACTGTAAAAGTCGTCTTGAAACAATGCACGTAAAACGTGTAAAATTTACCCACTTCGACACGTGTTGAGAATCAACACACCATGAAACATGTAAAAACTGACTACACACCTAAAACGTTCTAAAACAACATGCTTGTGTTTAAAGTGTACTGGACCGCACTAGTTGCCAACGGTTTTGTATTTACATGACGATTAAACCATATCCGTAAAACGCCGAT
Organism: Ichneumoninae sp. B BG-2022a; assembly: GCA_030522725.1. Classification (NCBI taxonomy): domain Eukaryota; kingdom Metazoa; phylum Arthropoda; class Insecta; order Hymenoptera; family Ichneumonidae; species Ichneumoninae sp. B BG-2022a. Next base: position 9,115 of record JAPYZD010003988.1, read on the forward strand.
ATTCTGTCGGACCCCAACATATCGGTTCATTATTGCTGGGCTTGTACCGAGCCCAGTATAAAGCCTGTATTCTATTCCGTAGATTCACGACTTGCAAATATTATATGAAGACCGCGGATCTACCTTGTGTCCACTCCAGCACACTCCGGGTGCACTCCAAATGCATTTCAGATGTATCAGGCACGTTTTTGTACCCAGTTTTCTGTGTTCTTTAATTCACACGTTTCTGTTACTGGCTGCATTCAAGACAAAAATAATTAATTTTCTCTGTAACGTCACTTTCGGGTGGAAAATCTCACTTTTACACCGGAAGTGTTAAGAAAAATCCCAATCGAATAGTCCATACCGTGGACATTCCGCTCGGCCCTCGTCGTGTACACAACGGATGAAGATTTTCTATCGATCGTGAAACATTTTTATTAGCAAGGCGGGCATACCAGACGAGCAAGGCAGAATTCTACCAGATAATTCTGGTGCATTTGCATTAACGCGCTACGCAATTCGATGAAGCCGTCGCCAGTCAATGAATGTCGTATAAAATTTACATAATTTAACGTCATTTCATTAATACTCCCCTTTCATAAGTGTTGAACAGCGTGGATTTTAAGACTAGAGAAAGGTCCGACGGAAACGACGAACATTTCCGAGGCTCTTTGTATGCACCTACGATTGCGACACTATTCTATAATTTAGCTTCCTCGATTGCTGAACGTCTTATTATTCTATTTAAAAATGCACACCATTGTATTGAAAATATTTATAATATGCGCACATGTAATCATATGCTATTACTTGGGACATCATTGTAATGACATTGTCGGTAATTCGTGTACTTTCAAGTTTAAGCGAAAAAAAATACGTTTCCCGTACTGCTTATCCATTATGCTTGGCCAAATCGAATAACGATCTCTAAAAAAAAACGCACCAGTGAATTATAATGGCTGTACGATTAAAATTCATAACGCGAAACAACGAACTCTTGTTGCTCGAACGAACGTTCCAGATAGCAAATCGTAGCACAGGCAAACAACTGCTATTGCTTACTGACAAGCATTGTTGTTTTCTTGCCGTAAATATGGCTACGTCAGCAAATTGTCAACAAATGGCCCAACAATATTGCAATAATCGCTATGACCTCAAGATTTCAGCATATTGGTGGCAAAAATGCATATTGCATTTGTGCCACCAATATGTTGCTATAAGAAGATTTCTTATCGTAGCCAGAGAATAGTTTATAAGGATTTACACCCCATGGTTATTATGCTGCGGTAGGGTAAATTAAGACGTTTCACATAATAGGTACGCACACATTTACAATAAAATGTGCGCGATTTTTGAGAAGGTGGAAATGTGCACATCTGATGTGCGTCCATTTAATTAAATATGACAACGTGAGTCGAACACAAAAACGGTGTGTAATCCATGTTTTATACACTGTAACAGAAAATCCCAAAACACGATTTTCACTACTGCCTCACACATCGTTTCAACAACCAGACGGTCCTCAATTTTCTCTTTTTTATTTTCTCTCTCGGGATAGGGGCCAGATGCGTAACTACCTAGCCGTACCCAGTCGTATCTACCTAAGCCAGAGGGGAACGGGTTAGAACCAACGTCGATATTTAAAGTTATAGTAAACAACCTCAAGATTTGGAGAACCAAATAAACTAATTCTTTATTACAAATAAAAAGTGATTCGATGAAGGGAAAACCGGACATCCCGGAGTCAAACCTCCGTTCCGTAATTTAACAATTCGCCCATACAATTTGTATTTTGTCGCGATTACACCCAAAAAAATAATTTATTTGACAGCCACCGTTTATTTGGTTTAAGTAAAACATTTATTTGATTTAAAAAACTATTTATTTAAATTAAGTAAATATCTACTCACATGAAACAGATATTTAATTAAATCAAATAAATATTTTGCTTAAACCAAATAAGCGGTGGCTGTCAAATAAATTATTTTTCTGGGTGTATGCCACAGCAGTACGCTTAATTTACTCCTAACATCCGGGACTCGCTCGCTCACACATACACGCAGACGACAATACTCGCGCTCACGGACCGGCTGGCCAGAAACGTACAGTTCACACACACTACTTCTCACAGTCGCACACAGCATTTCAAACGCTTTCAGCATACATCCATTAAAATGTCCGCGCAAACCAAAATACCAAAGTATACCGGCCGTCACAATATTCCAAAATCACGGTCCAATATCCCAAGCTACCTCGATCGAATTCACTCAGAGGATACCGCGCACAAATTCTAAACGCTCGCGAACGACAATACGTCCTGGCGCCTTCACGTAGATCACTAAATAACTAAATAATCGCCCCAAGGCGATTATTTAACTCCGTTCTCTTCCTGCTACGTGTCGGTAGGCCATTGACGCACGACTTGCGACCTGTGATCGACATCGTTCGCGTTCTCTCGGGAATGAGCAAAGCGAGGCACGCTGACGAGTATCATATTCCCGGGAAACGCTCGCACGACACACGGAAAATATTTTATACAATTAATAAAGATAGGCGATGCTGCCCTACATGATAATCCCGTGTCGAAAAAGCTCACCGCTTCGAGAGACGTTATTCCCGCGACGATAGAAGCCGGGTTTCGCGCGTCAACCGGACACTCTCGGGCTGATCAGCTCGCACGTGAACCGAACGGAAAGTGCCCCGATAATCGAACCTCGATCGTACTTGTTAACGCATCCCTACCCTTGCCTAACCGCGCGATGTCATGTTCGTCAGTCTTCGGCCCTTTTCCGGCGTCTGACAATACTCCCTCGTGACAACGTAACGCTGATAGCCGCGCGAAAGAGACACAGATGACCCCGTTTGACAATGGCACTCATTTCCCACTGTATCGAGACGCTATGAACACGTCGGTAAATGGGGAGCAATGACAATCACATATTGGGGA
>JAPYZD010003989.1:0-12043 GCA_030522725.1 Ichneumoninae sp. B BG-2022a
GAAGATTCATTTTGCATAATAATAATTGCAAAATGTTATTAACAAATTCATCAAAAAATTAATTGGTTAACAAATTATCCGGCAACAAAACTTTTTTTATGAAAATGATTCGTTTATTTTTCTGAATACGTATAAATTTTTTCAGATTTTTAAGTAATCGTTGATTTTTTATTTTTTTTTATAGAACAAAAATCCATTCACCCCATCAAGAAGAACTTACAATTTTCTCTTATTGTTGTCGAACTTATGCGAAGTCAGCGCGCAGCGAGACTCCCTCCTTAAGTAAAATCTTTATTTCCTTTAAGTACCAATTTATTTAATTTGAATAAATATTTATTTAAATCAAATAAATATTTTACTTAAACCAAATAAACGGTGGCCGTCAAATAAATTTTTTTTCTGGGTGCGACGATGCGTCCCGCTCATCTTCTTCGCATTATAAACCACTCTCTCGCTACCGTCGATTGCACAGTGAATTCCCCAGTGTTCTCCAGGATTCTCGGAAACCGAGATCGCATAACTAACGCTATCCACGCGAATCTGCGTAAGACAGATAGAGAATTTGCGGTGCGAGCAGGTAGCGATGTGGCAATAACGGCGAGGTCTGGCATAATGAACACGACGACTACGGTTCCGGGGTATCGGATATAGATGAAATTGCAGAATCCTCGGGGATTATCATACCTCGATGCTATGGAGATGGTGTACCGCGTGCATGATGCAGAGGAGTCGTGCACGTGACTGACAAAGCGTGAACGCGAAGCAATTCGGGCGTGCGGAGAGATCGTTGGCCATCGACGGGGGAGGGGGGGGGAGGGGGGTTAGAAACAGCAGCAGTGAGATTAAGTCATGTGGGACTGGGCGATCTGACCGAATAGCACGTAGCTAAAAACCCTTCTGCGAAATTCGAAGGCTAAATTCTGCGTCGAAATTCAACACAGATTCTCCGTCGTCGTCACCGAACGCTCGTTTACCAGACAGCTAACCGTAGCACTGACAATGTAGTGCAATTTTCACTATGGTTGCTGTTTTCTTGCCATAAATATGCCGGAATTTCATAAAATGACACCATAAAAGTGAATGCGCGTTTTTGAATTTTTTAATTGTTAGAAAATTGTGTAACCTCTCAAGTGCGTAGAAGTGTCAAATATATTTTCAAAATATGATACAGAAATAACCGATCGAAAATAAACGATCTTTGGTATTGAGTTTCGCGAGACTCGATACAGGCATTCAAATGTGATAAGAAACTGATTTTTTTTCATAAAAATAGCCATTACTCAAGCAAATTGAAATGAGTTGAAATTTTGTACAAATCTTCAACTGAGTGAAAAGACACTAGCTTTTTATTCAGTTAATAATTAATTATTAACTGAATAATGAAGCATTAATAAAATCCAAACTAGGTTTGGATTTTATTGGATTTGATTGAATGCGTATGTAGGGACGCTAATGGAACCAGGCTATGGTTTTTTTAGCAGCTCTAATTAACTTTCCAATATTTGCGATGAATTCCGAGATGATGTAAGGAATTGAAGATTTCTGGGCAGTCAGGGAAAATATTCTGGAAGCAATGTATCACTTATGTCATTGCTTGTAGTGACACGCAAATCACCAGCAAGCCTTGTTGACAACTTGCTGCCAATACGCTATCAAAAACATAGGCAAATGCGGACGCACCTGGCTCAATTTTACCGCAATCCCGTGCGGACATATTCTGCCAATGTTCTGGCGGGTTGTTGGTAAAATGCTATCCGGAAGCAGTGTAATTCCCTCGCACCTCGTCCTAAGGCAAGAACAACCAAGCTGGTGTAATTACAGAATTACACGACCGGGAAGCGTGTTAATGCATTTCCAAAGTTGTACTTTTCCGCGTAGATTGTATAATAACAGTGCAGCACAATAGTGAGAAGTCCATCGTCCAGCGAAACTGGATTGCTCAAAGATCGACTAAGCTCCTTTGGGTTCAGCTGTGGGCTGAGATCAGCGAGAGAAGGGAAAGCGCCGCTGTACGAGGCAAGATGTTAGAGGAAGAGGCATGTCGCTGTAGCTCGAGTCTATTAACTTAGGACCGGTATAATACAGCAGGCTGATGGAGTTGAGCTCGCTGGTGGAGAACGACATGCTTCCTCGCTCGCGAGCGGAAACAACCCTCTGGACTTTGGTGCTGCGCTGTGTGCCTCGGTACGGGTTTGCACTACACCGGCTCCTTGCGGTCCCTATATACACAATTATAGAATGGAAGATTGAAGGCACCGTGCACGGGCGAGCGAGAAGTCAAAGGAGAAGACAGATGGGAGAGGTGAGAACGCGCAGCCCTTGAGGGCATACGACGCTACTTCTCTCTCACCAGACCAGTCGGTAATAAAACTGCAATGTCATCTGGCTGCCACACCCGGTAAAAAGATTTACTAAAATCAAATACATCTTGTTTTATTGATTTACTAAAATCAAATAAATCTTATTTTATTGGTTTATTGAAACCAAATAAATATTATTCTATTGACTTATTAAAATCAATAAAATTAAATTACACAAGCGCGTTATCTACTCGAGTCCTACTCTACGAATAAACCAAAGTTCTTCCCAAACTCCCCTTTCATTGATACCCTTTAAACCCTGATACCCTTTATTATAATTTCACTAATTTGGATAGACTGTATGATAGGAAATCCTATTGTTATTGTTCTCTTTAAATATGTATTTCTTTTCCTTGTAAAAGGGCGTGTTTTGCAAATAAATAAATAAATAAATAAATTTATTCCGATATTCAAATGAAGTTTGTTAAGACAAAAAATGTTTACTTGCCTTAACAAAATCGTTGTTAGATTCAAATAACGGCTATTCTTCATATATTTGACGTCTGAAAACATCTCTCGCTGATATTACAATACTATAGTTATTCCTCACGAGGAACGGCTGCATTGTGATAGAGAGGCAACTCGTCGTTTACCCAACTTTGTTTACCTCAAGGTGTGTACCCCGATCGAATTGTGGTTATGTAATGAGTCCTCGAAATACCAACTTCGAGATTGGTTATGTTACGAGTTTAACTAATGTGCGGCGTGATTAGTGAAATCGTACGTCCGTAACGAAAATTATTAGAAATTAATAAACGCTCTATTAAGTTACGAAGCAAATAAACATTTTTCTTGGTCCTTAATACATTTTACTTGTTCCGAATAAATTCTTTTCTTGGTCCTTAATAAATTTTACTTGTTCGGAGTAAACTTTTTTTCTTGGTCCTTAATATATTTTATTAATTCGGAATAAACATTTCTGGGCACAATTCCCGGGGAAATACAATGTTATTTTTCCTCCACTGGTTGTGCTCTCGAAACGGCATTCATTGAAGGCACCGTTATCGAGCGCGGTATTTCATGTAATCTTGAGTGTGTAGTCGGAGAAATCGGTACGAATATCTGTGCCGTGTGCGTTCCCTCTCGGGCTAAGCACACGTTTATACAATGCGTTCACCCCGGGTATGTTACAAAGTGGGAGTGAGCGACGGCTCGTCCCTCTCTGTTCTCCAACAAGTTATCTAACTTCGGCCTCCAGACCCGTTGCCAGGCTGCTCTTGTGTATCGCAAAAGCGGAATTGCTGCTCCACCTGGCCCTGAGATCACTAACGTAATCTCACTTGTGGGCTTTCGGCCTACCGGAGGGAGTTCCCGCAATGCTGTATCGCCTCGGCTCGCTTAGACCCGTACGCTGGTAATATTCTATTATTACAGAGTACATTTCACTCAACCGAATGTCCGGGTGGAATTGCCGCAGAGGCGGAGTTCGCGATAGCTCTTGGAGTATCACACGCGTATACATGATGTACCGCTGTCTCGGGGGCGAACTTAATTGCAGGATCAGATCTTCATATACAACCCCGAAACGCCGCAACCATAAAAAGTCCACATATTCTCGTGTCAAAATGATTGCGAGGGTGTACCATTTTTTTTCTCGATTATTTCGGTAAACAATACTTTAAAGAATCATAAAAAAGCGTTATCCAACAATACCTGCAGTATCGCGAATAAAAATGATGTCGAACATACCAATAAAAGAAGGGAACAAAAATACTGGAGTATCGCGGGTTTTTTTTGGTTCCTTTTTTATTCAATCGTTGAACGACAATCGAAGCGATTCACTCGGCTCGGGATTTTTTTCGCATGTGCGTGAGGGATTACACGATATGAAAGGTTTTATATTGAAAATTTTTTTTTACGTTTGCAGTTCGATGCGTTACTCCGTTACCAGTAAAAAAAATCCGTTCAATCATCAAAATCGTTTGAAACTGAAAGAAAATCTTTGATGTCGGAATTGAAAACTGGGAATACAAAGCTAGCATATCTGTTTCACATATCACATCCCCCGTATTCTTTCTTTTTACGTCTATCGTTTACAGAAATATTTTTTCGGGATGAAAAATATGTGTTAGTGACGGTAACTTTGTGTCGGAAGGAATTGAAACTAGTCAATTTTTTTTTTCGACGGGGAGAATTATCCCTATGAATCTCGCAGCATAAGCCTCGCCATAGGCGAAGAGAGGACTTGGCATTCAAGCCCGACGATTCCGTATCGTACCGTGGAAGAATCTGCACGTATTATTTTCTTACGAAGAGAAGTGAAGAATCGTCTTTTCTCCATCGTGAGGAATTACATGAAGGTTATTATTTTGAAAATTCGTTTTTAAGACTCCAATTCGACGCATAACGTCGTTACCAGTAAAGAAAATAAATCCGTTTGGATCGTTTGGAACTACAACAAAATCTGTATTACCGTAATTGAAAACTACACTGTAAAAAATGTCTGCATCGAAATTAATGTACTTGTATTGGAAGCTTTTATGCATAAACTAGCATATTCAATTTAATACACAAATGTTGTGTAAAATGAATGTACGTGAAATAAAAAATAATAAAAAAGTGGTATTTTTAATAAAAGTACTTTAATAGTACTAAATGTATTTAAAAATTACTTTAAAACTGTTGGAATTTGACATAATATTTGTACATTGAATTTAATATACTGGTTCATGCATAAAAGCTTCCGATATCGGTACATTAAATTTACACATTTTTTTAACAGTGTAGGAATTCAAAGCTACATATCCAATTCACATATCACATCCCCTATGTTCTTTTATGTCTATCGTTTCCAGAAATTTTTGTTGGGGATGAAAAATCTCTGCCAGTTTCCATAACCTCGTGTCGGAAGGAATTGAAACTGATCAATTTATTTATTTATTTTTTTCTACGGCGAGGCTGTCGGAATCCTCGAGCACCCAGGATGAAAAAGGTCTTTCACTGAGACGACAGGCGAAAGGTGGCGAGAGAACGATCGTCCATCCAGCTCGGCGTTCAATTACCGATCCGCCGTACTTTTTTGTTTCCCCTAAAATTGAAATGCCAGAACATACGCCTTAACAAACGTCGTACAGTTTACGACGTGCAATATCCCCTATCCGAGTACGGAGTGCGAGCCGTTGAGATGTATTGATTGCTCGGCGAGATGCGAGGCAGTTACCGGCGAACGTGTAGCCCGGATTCTGTGTCGGTCAAAAGCCGTAGGTATGCACGTTTACACGAGGCATCAGGATTCGCGAGATGGAAACGAGAGTAGTGGATGCCCGACAGCAAACGGCGGGCCGGCGTCGGCGCAGTGTGCGGGCGGGTAGATTAAACCCCGAGCTTGATAACGACGCCGTGGCCGTGACGTGCGATAGCCTCGGTTCCGCATCCGCCTGCGGGAAAGATCTCGCGAATGTTGCACAGAGAGAATACGTAACGTCGCATTGGTGGCATCGCCGCCAGGGGCGGCCCATACGCATATTCCGAGACACATTGCACACACATAATCGGCGAACACATGGGCGCATTAATGTACACCGGTTTGATAAGATAAACCGCACAAACGGTACGATTCCGGTGTGGGAAAATCATTAGCCAAAGCGCGACGTTGCGTTCTCTGGGAAATTTTAATTGGTTCCCTCCGCATGCGTAGGGGAGAGCGGGGCAAAATGGGACAGTGGGGCACAACGGGACGGCGAGGGCAAAACTCAATTTTCCAATAATTTTGCGATGCCCCATTTTGTCCCAGCGATACATCCGGATATTCAACCCCGTTTTGTCGGACCACCAACGTCACCATAGAAAGGTTATTGGAAAATTGCGTTTTGTCGCATTATCCCGTTTTGCCCCGCTGTGCCATTTTGCCCCGCGCTCCCCTACTCCGCATTCGCAGCGAAGCTCTCACGGATGCGCACCGAAGATACGTGTTTTCATTTGGCAAACCGTGGGATGAATCGCTGGGCGCGCACTGCAGACGTGTGGAACGAGATCCGATGCAGGATCAAAAACGGAACTGCAACTCGCGCCTTTTGCCGCGGCGAAGTGGAGGCGCGGATTGAGGAACTGAGGCGGGAGGTATTGGAGCGATGCTCCGTTGGGTCTCAATAGGAATTACACACCCGTGCAGCGCCGAGTGGGAGATTGAGGGAGGAGGCGTGTGGATGCTGTTAATCCTCATCATTAACGTATGATAATATCGGCACTGGTTTTCGCGACGCGCGGAAGAGCCGCGCGCGGTTCTGTGTGCGGAATCGGGGGAAGCTTTTGATGCTCGGCGTTCGGATACTGTGTCGTGGCTGATCTTATCACGCTGATCACGGCTTACGAAATGTTTGACGTTCTTTCCAACGCCGCTGCTACGTAGTAATTGTAGGTGCAATAGCGAGCAGCGTTTCGATCGTCGCACGGTTCATTAGCGATCGACACACATGGGGCTGCATAAACGCGATCGGGAAAGAGGTACTTCAAAAATACCTTGCAACTTCCCCGGTGGAATCCGTTTTTGTTCCGTGTCCTGATGAAATGTTTTCGCTAGGCACTACGTCAATACGCAGCTTTCATGCATTTCGAACAGCCAGATAAACCACCATCGAATGCAAAGCTGCTTTATAACGGAATCGAACATTTGAGTTCTGTGTTCGCTGTTGGCATTCGACCTTGTAATATGTGAGCTAAAACCTTTGCGCTATGTCATACACAAGATTTGTGTGTTTTGAGCAACTAGCCAGGCCACCATCGAATGCAAAGCTGCTTTATATGGGAGTCGGACATTTGAGTTCTGCGTTCGAGCTTGTAGTATGTGAGCTAAAACTCTTCGCACTATGTCAATACACAAGATTCGTGTGTTTTGCGCAACTAGCCAAGCTACCATAGAATTGAAAACTGTTTTATATCGGAATCGAACATTTGACTGCTGCTGTTTTATATCAATACGCAAGATTTATGTCTTTCGAGCAGCCAGTCAAGCCCCCATTGAATGCCGCTTTATGTCGGAATCGAACTTTTGACTTCTGCGATCTCTGTAGACGTTCCAGCTTGTAGTGTAAGATCAAAAACTGAATTAAGGGCGCGAGTTTCGATTCCTCAAACGTCGTGGCGAAGGAAACTTAAGAGAAGGCTTGTTACGTCTGAGTGCAAGACAGACAGAACAAACATTTTGAATCGATTTTTCCCCGAAACGTTTCTATAAAATGAAAACCGAATTGAACAACGCACTGCGTCAATGAAATACGCACTCCGCCATGCAATCCGTTTTTTATTCTATATACAATCGTTTCGGTGGAAACTGGTTTTAAAATAGTTTGACGTTATCTTGATCTTTAGCCCCACCTGAATGTACGAGATTTTGTTTTAGTTTCAACCGATCCGAGCGGATTTTTTTCACTGGTAACGACGTTACGCCTCGAATTGGAATCCTGAAAAAGAATTTTAATGTCGCACCTTGTCCTCGGTTTTTCCCATAACCAATCGCGGTCTATCGTAGAGTTTCGGTGGAATGATTCACCGGTCGTGTCTACAAGCTGTTACCGACTCTGGTCACGATCATGTGACGCATCCTTCCTATCGCGAATGTGTCTACAATCGCTCCTGATTGAATAAGAGTCGAGATGTAATAATATAATATAATATAATATAATATAATATAATATAATATAATATAATATAATATAATATAATATAATATAATATAATATAATATAATGAATTATATTATTATTCCATTTTTGAGAAATGAAGTCTACGTGAGACGTTACAATATCAATGTTACTGCTCCCAAAGCTGGCAGTTCCCAAAGGTGTCTTCGTCATTCTCTCGACTAGGAGCTTGCGATATCAGACGAATGGGATGAAACGGTACATCCAGTAAAACTTTTCAATAGCCCATCCCCCGAGAGGCTCCCAGTCCCTCTCAACGTTTCATCTTACACATTCCACTTCCGCATTCGCCTCTCAATTATTCATCCCTCGTTCGGCCATTCCTGGATACCTGGCCTTCGATATGGATATTGGGGCTGTTCCCATCAACCCCGCTACGGATACGAAGACCATTCACGATTTTTTCTTTTTTCCTCCACCGAAGTATATTCCCGACCTCCGACGACCCCCAACGACGCGAGCAGAGTGCAGCGACGCTCCGAAACTATCACGATGCGATGCCCCGCGAAACGCGCCTTCTCATTCTGCCCGACTGCGGTCAAAGGACAGACGGACTGGACGGACCGAGAGCGTTGACAAGGCTCGAGAGTTATAGAGTTGCCGGAGTTATACCATCGTCGTCGTGATGCCTGAAGTCCTCCTTGTCATCCCCGGCCCGACGTGAATGGGTTTTAAGGGCTTACGGGAGTAGCGGCGCGGGATCCAATACCGCCGGAGGTGAAACGGGGTCGCGAACCGTCTGAAACCACGGGAATGACGGACGACGAGGAGCCGAACGATACAGTCGGTTGCGCCGTAGGCCGGTCGCAGTGGTCGGACATCGCCGTAAACGGATTGGCAATGGTACCAAAACCACCGAGGATATATATTATTACGGTAGTTATTTTCTGAAAAGGGGAGAAAGAGCCCCGAGCGGAAGGCGGAGTCGGCGAGACCGTCGCGGAACAGAATTTCAAGGGTTTCCGTCGCAACCCGGAGGAAATAAACATACCTCCACGTTGGGAATATACGTATCGTGTACGACTCGTTTCTGTCATCCGGTAATTCCCAGAACAAGCCCGTGGCCCCTCGGTCGGTCCTCGGTCCGCAGGACGATTCGCAGTGCAGTGGCAGTCGAAGAGGATGAGGAAATTGCAAGAACCGCGACTGGGATCTTCGCTATAGGTACGGACAGCTGAGTCTGTTCGCGAGAAGAAAGAACGATATTAGAAGAGAGGCCAGGCGGAGGAGAGAGCGAGAGTCCCGAAAGATCGCTCGAGAACACTTCGCGAGATTGAAAGCACCGGGATAGCGGAGGCCACCGGTTCGGTCTCATCTCGGACTCTCCTTTTCTCTCCTCCGGCCAGCGTACCGAAGCCTGGTGCGCACCTACGATGAAGAATTCAGAGAAGGGATGAGATGGAAGCGGTAGTCCCTAACCCGGAGGAAATGCAGCCCCGACGTTTCGATACCATCTTGTTCAACGAGGAGGGATCGGTCTGCCTCCTTTTTTTATTTTCTTAACCTGCATCCTTTCTTTCCTCGACGATGCACTTGATCTCTCCAATCCGTCTATGGTACACTTTCCGCTTTACGATATTCAGGTGAACGCGAGGGTCTGACAATAACCTTCCATTTTTGCCACGGCAAGTTACGACCTCACTGATTGGCCTCGATGCGTAAACGCAGTCGGATTGGCTCGCTTCTGGGACGCTAGCGATACTCAGCATGCAATTACCTAGTGCAATTTTTGGTGCGTTACATTGGGGATTGATAAGGTCCTATCAGGAACAGGTTCGGAAAAGGCCTGACAGTTTATAAATATTGTGTAACGAATATAAAGATGAGGATTGCACGTTACATAGATGACTGGAATTAGCTCGGTATGGCAAATGACAAACGTACAGATTGTGCATTAACGAGATGCTGAGAATCTTGATAGGACTTTAAAAAAAGCAGATGTTTGCGAAGTCGCAACCCGAAAAAAATTTATTTGACGGCCACCGTTTATTTGATTAAAATAAATATTTATTTAAATGAGTTAAATAGTTACTTAAATGAAATAAATATTTATTTAATTCAAATAAATATTTTACTTAAACCATTTTTTTTTCTTGGTGCGTACTTGAGATAAATAGTTGTGATTGTAATTAATAATATCCGCCCCAAAACTAAATACACGTCTTGTTCATTTTGCTCGGCCGCAACACTATATAGAGTCATTTACAGGATCTCATCAGGCCTCCTCCGGATCTCATCTGGGCCTCATTATTGGCAAGGCAAATTAAGTTAGAGCTCCGGCCGAAATGCCTCCCAAGGCGTTTACTTGTGTCTTGTTGTACCCATCGAAACGTCCCGCAGGGACTCTCAAGCGGGGTTGCTGCGTGTCTCTACTGAGGTAGTCACAGCGGGAGCGTGCTCGCACGCGATAATATTGTGCGTCATCGTCGTTGGTAGCCGTCGGCGAGGCGCGACAACGACGAACGGAATGAGTGACGGCGTCTCCATGAAGTACCCCACCCTCGAGGGGTCCCGGATAATCAAACGCTCTCCGGAGAACTCAAACCCATCCACTTCGCCACCTATCACTCTGCGCCCTGGATTGTTCTGTCCCAACAAGTTTCGCACTAGTGTCTGCGGAGGATCGAAGTTTATTCCGTGTCCTCGCTGTATACCGGCGTATACTGTGAATCTCGGCGATTCATCTCTGTACCGTCCACGCAGCCTGGCGCTGTTTCCGTTATTGGTATATCGTGTTTTCTTTAGATTCTTCGTAGCAATTAACCTCATTAACGTTCCACAAAAAAATCTTCATACGCCACGGAAAGTAAAGGATTGGCTGCCCCAACGAAATACTTGGTGTTCCTGAAGCCAGCCGATGATCGGTTGGGCCAACAAATCAGTTAGTCACACAGCAAGTAATTGGTTGGAGAACCCAATTAAATGGTTTGCACGACCAATTTATTTTCTGGCGCAGAAAATAGCTGTGGGAACGGAGCTTTTTGCCGTGATTTATAAAGGTGCTTCCTGCTTTTTTCGGTCCGCTCGGTTCCTCCGGTTATAAAGATAAAGGCAAAGAGGAAGCAGAGACAAAATGTACAATACGAAACAGACAGAGTTAATTCCTCGATCGAACTGTTCCCCAGCGGAACAAAAATCAACGAACCATCCTTTTTACTCTCTAGTTTTCCACTTTGTTACAGGAAACCGCTTTTTCCACCCCGTTGCAGTTACAATTTATAAATATTCACTGGTCCGCGAGGTGAAAAAAGGAGGACGGTGTGACTGGAGCATGTTCGATGTACGAGAGCGAGGACCAAGCATCGGCTAAACTAACCACAACTCTATCGCCGCAATTCCCATCCTCGAATCTCGTTCTCATCGTCGATCCTCGCCATCCGTCCCTCCAACCGCCTCGTCTGGCTCCCTTATAGCTCCACAGGTGAATTCTTTTTGCTCGCACTTTTTCTGCACATTTCTCTTTCGAACGCTCTAACCGTCCTTTCTATTTCACTTTCATACTTTAATTCCGGTCGGAAAATCTCTCTTTCACACTCACCGGCTTCGGGTTGTTGCCTGGTGTAGAGGAGACCGGGGACAAAAGTAACAAAAATACTTTTCTATTTTTTGACCAACAAACCCGAGAGTCTAACGCTTCAGCATCTAATGGTGTACCATTAACCTAGTCTTAGGTATTTAGTTTAAAAATTTCAAGCAGAAAGTAGCACAGAATTGCGAACACCGCCCCTTTAAATACAAACAAAATTCGGTAAGAATTTGGACCGCGGTGGGGTTAATCGTAACGGGTAGTGGGGTCATTTGTAACATCCTCCTGTACCAATGAAATCCGCTATTAAGAAATAGAACCGGGGTGCATTATCACAGAAAAATTTTAATTTAAATTTAAAACATTAAAAAATTTATTAGCCGTCTAATCTGTTTTACCCGGCTAAGACATTTTAGCCGGCCTAACTATACAGCCCTACTGTAAATGTTATAGTCTGCAATTGGTTGGTTATAAATTATAAGTGTATAAATTATCGCTGATTGCTTAGAATGTAAGAA
>JAPYZD010003990.1:0-13475 GCA_030522725.1 Ichneumoninae sp. B BG-2022a
AAAAAAACATAACAGAGGACGACGTAGGTAATGCGTCTCTGTGCCGAGGAGAAAGAAATAATGAAAGAAAGAGGCGAAAGAAAGAAAGAAAGCTCGGAGCGAGAGCGCGCCGGCGACGACGTGGGGGCCGCGTAGGGGGGGGGGAGGGTTCCGAGGCGAGGGACAGATTACGAGAAGCGAGAGCATAATAATTACAAGGCCTCCCACTTACTAAGTCCTTCCGGCTCCGCGCCGGAAGCTCACATGCTCGCACTCGCGCGCCCGAGTGCCGACAACCCGGTCGGAGCGGTAAGTAGGCATGTCTGCTGGGTGGAGATCCGCGCCCCGCGTGTGCGCGCACACTTCGGGCCCCGCGCAAATGTACGAGGAAACGCTCCGCCGCGAGGAGAAAACTTGGCATGAATTTGCGTGTCGGCGCGTACGAGGCGAACGCCGAGATACGCGACCGTCGGCTGTGTAGGTTCGCCTCGCACTCTCGGCCGAGAGGACGAGGAGCGAGGCGAGAGGAGAGCGACCGACGTACGGAGCGGGTTGGAGCGGAGTTGTACGTGTGGGGCCTCCGCATCGCCACCCCCGCCTCTCGAATTTTCTCGACAGCGACCTCAGCCCGCCCCCCGGCCGGAGGTCCAGGAAGCGAGCATGGCAGCCAAGCGGCGCAGCTTGTTTCTCACAATAAGAGAAAATCCGAAGCCACCGGCTGTTGCCCCGCGCCCGGGCTCATCCCGGGCGCTCGCGCTCCAAAATTGAGACCGGGCTGCCGAGGGCTGGTTTGCTTCCTTTTTTTTACTAGGGTAAAAGTGGTGAATATGGCCCACCTCGATTAACACGTAAATCGATGATATATGGACTGGGCCATATTCCCCACTTTTACGTAAAAGTGATGAATATGGCCCACCTCGATTCACAGGTAAATCAATGATATTCGGACCGGGCCACATTCCCCACTTTTACGTAAAAGTGATGAATATGGCCCACCTCGATTAACACGTAAATCAATGATATATGGACCGGGTCATATTTCCCACTTTTACGTAAAAGTGGGGAATATGGCCCACCTCGATTAACACATAAATCAATGATATATGGACCGGGTCACATTCCCCACTTTTACCCTATCTCGTAAACTCAACTCGTCATACTTTGGCCTTTCTTTCCGCGTGTGTGAGTTGCGAACGATGTTACTTTATTTTTATTTTTTTCTCTACATGCGCACGTCGCCGAGCCGAGTAAACGGGCATTTTTTTTTTGTTCTTTTTCTGTTTTTTTTTTTGTTGCTAAATGACCCTTGCAGTGAATTTTGCATCTCGCTGCAGCGCGGCGAGGGGCAACGTGCAACTTTTTTTTTTACCTACGACGGCGTCGACCGTGAGCACACAACGTCGGCGATAGTCCCCTGCACATCCCCCTCTCCCCCCTCCGCGTCACCCTCGCGGCTCACCGAGTACACACAATCTTGCGGGATTAAAAACACACCCGCCGAGATGGCGGAGGCGGAGAGAGAAAAGACGGATGAAGGAGAAGTACACACACGAGCGACGCTGAACGGCTTAGAACCCGCGTGCGTGGAGAAAATTGCCTCTCGCCAGCGATGTATTCCCCCCCCCCCCCCACTCCGGTTCTCCACATCGTTTAGTCAAGATCCTCGGTAAACTACTGCCTCGGCTTTTTTAATTGGATGCCTTCTTTCACCGCAAGTTTCTTTAGCGTTTCAGGTAACGCGAGATTAAATTGCGTTACGAAGACTAATTTTTTGTGTCTTTTTTTTTTTCTCGAATTTCAACTAAAGCAATGTTACGGGCGTTCTTGCTCGATCTTTTGTGGGCGGTCTCTCGAATCGGCGTAAATACTGAATAGTCTTTGCGGAGTATTCACGTCGTCGTGCGGCGGAGTTTAGTCGCGCATAGAGCGGCTAAAAATAAGGCCGGAGCTACGATGCGTGTCGGATAAGTGAAAAAAAAGAGGACAAAAAAAAGACGGTGGAACACGAAGGTGTCTCCGGCGAAGAAGGAAGAAAAGGGGGCGCGAGGTCGTCGAGGGACGAGTCGGTCACGTGCCGCGCAAGACAGATAAGGGGGTTGGGGGTTGGCGAGGGAAATTTGTGTTTAGAAAATTACCTCGTCATTACCTGCCCGGCTCGGCGGCGCGGGGTGGGCTTTTCGTGTAACAGGCGATGGAATGGACACGGAGTCGGAATAAAAAAAAAACAGCCTCGTGTGAAAGACAGCGAGCTCGCGCCGTGCGTGGGTAACGCGCGCCCGCTGGAAGATCAACCCCCGCGATAAGGAATCGACTAAGAAATTACGACGAGCCGAAAGACGTCCGGACGATCCCCGAGCGCGCATTCGTTCACGAATCGTCGGCTCGCCTTCGTCGAACTAAATTTTGTTTTCGCTCCTCCATCGACCGAATTGTCGAGCGGGCGTAAAATACGTCGGGGCGCTTCGTCGTCGAGCCCGCTAAATTATTCGCGACGAGAAACCGCGCAGGTATTCCTTCGAAGGGGAAGACGACAATTCCGTATCAATTTTATCGCGATAAATTTTTATTAGAGTCGTCTCGAACGAAACCATTTTGCCTCTCGGGCGAGGCTAGCGACGGATGAACATTAACCCCTTTGCCCACCAAACGATCTGCAATGAACATTCATATATGCAGGATTTTATGCATATTTTATTGCTCACAGCGACGTTGTTCCGTATTCTCTTCTTGTTTCTCCTTTTCTCCATGAAAATGTCGGATGACATGATTTCTTTTTATTTTATATTTTTTTTTATGCTCGAGAATCGCGAGGCCTCCAGGGCTGGTAGGCGAGTGGGAGGTTTCCTTTTTTTCTCTTTGTTGTTTTTTTTTATACCAAGAGACGAAAAGGCACGAGCGAACGAGATAGAGGAGAAAGAGTTTCGTGACGCGCTCGCGCTTCAGCGTCGGGCATGTCGTGTACGTCCGTTGTCCATTATACGACATAAAATTCCTTCCATCGAGCCGATAGGATCTAACAGAGCGCCGGCTGAGTCGCGTGTCCCACCGTGGGATCTGATAACGGCCAAGCTAACCCCCCCCCCGGACCCCCCGTTCACCCCTCTTTCCCGGTAGGACACTTCCATCTCACTTTTCCAAGCCCCGAGTCGTTCGTCGCCGTTCGCCCAACCGCCTCTCGCCGCCCCCGTCGTCTAGCTGTGGCGGACCATCCCCGCGACCCCAATCGCCAGCTTGGGGCGGACCAATCCTTCGGGCATTTGTCGCACGAGCAACGCCGGTTCTTCGAATGATTAGACGTATGCGAATGAGAGACTCCAAGAGACTCCGTGAAAACGATTTTGTGAGACAACTCCAAGCACTTTTGTGTTCACATCGTGTCGCAAAGTGATCTGAAGATAATCGGGAAAGGTGGTCCATACTTGCGGATAATACAGATAACTGCTGTCGGGGCAAGTTGGACCACAGGGGTTACTTAAAGTCGATTGAAAGTTGATGCGGCGAGTGCGACGTACCAAATGCTAAAGCAAAGCACCGAATCAAAAACGTAGGTTATGCCATAGCGTTAGTGCATGCTATGGTGATTCGGGCCTTAGAGTTCCATACCGGTGGACTCCGATTTTATGGTGGTCTTCGAATGATTAGCGATATGCGAATGAGAGACTCCAAGAGATCCGTGAAACTTGTTTCGTTAGGTAATTCTAAACACACTTGTGTTTTTATCATGTTACAGAACACTGTAAAAATAAATTGTAAATTTAATGAACAGGAACTTGAAATTAGCTGACATTAATCATATTAATTAAACATTAATGTACTTTGCTTGTAAAATAAAAATACCAGATATTAAAATTACAAATCTTGTGCTGCAAGATTTACAAAAATGTTCATGAAAAATACAAATTTTATTGTAAAATTGCTACACACATGTGTTTGAAATTTCAGAAACGGTTTATGTAAAAAAGCTTTCAATACATTAATTTTCAAACAAAATGTTTTTACAGTGACGTCACCATCCTTCTGGTCGGAGGATTGCGAAGCAAATATTGTAACAATATAGAGATGAGGATTGAAATAGCTCAGTATGACAAATGACAAACGCACAGATTATCGATTAACGAGAGATGACTGGCCGCGACGTGACTTTCCGACAGATAAGATGTTTGGTGCGATTCTAATTAATAATGTCCGGCCCAAAACCAAACATACCCGTAATTTATTCACTATATAGGCGTTATCGGGGCAAGTTGGACCGCCCGCGTTACTTAAATTCGATCGGAAGTTGACGCATCGAGTACGACGTACCGAAGCATTAGAAGTGCATGATCTGCCAATTCGGGCTTCAGAGAGCCATACCGGTAGGTTACAAGATTTTCGGGTGGGGCACTGATTGTATTTATTTCTTGGCTCGCAGCGAAATGAACCCGAAGAAAAGATCATCGGCCCGAGAACCTCCGAGGGATTTGGCCTCGACGCTCCCGGTTCGTCTTCGAGGTAAGAAAAAACCTCGTACTTTTCCAGCTGAAACTTCCCGCTCAATCTCATTAAATAATAAATCCCCGAGCGACGAGCCTCCGCGACCGCAGCATCTAAAAACTCCTCGAAACTTCGTCACCGGAGGTCGCCGGGGCGATTTTCCCACTGGTCACATCGGGACTTATCCGCCTCCTCGGAGCCGTGCGTGCGCCCTCTCCCTTCCTCCCCGAACACACAAAAGAGACAGACATAACAGATGCGGTAGATGGAAATAAAAGACGATAACAAGAGCCCAACCGCGTGCGGGCGCGCGCGCACGGCAGTTGCACCAAGTACAAGGCAAACTTTTTACTTGCACATTAGCGACGACTGCACGACCGTCGTACTATATAAAGAGATAGCCGTCCTACGGCGCGGGGCTGCGCGCGAGACTCTTCTTCGTTTCTCTATGGCAAACGATACGAGAAACGAGCTGACGGAGTCGGCGCTCGCGGAGAGAGCTCGATATTTAATATCGGAAACTTGATGCCGCGGGGGCGGTGGGGAGGGGGGGGGGTGGCGGGGGGGACGAGCGGTTCTCGTGACAAAAGTACAACGCCGTCGAGGGCAAGGTGGGGGCGGGAGGGGGGGGGGGTGACACGGCGAAAGAGGAATGGAGAAGTAACGAGAAGGTTGCGGGTGAAAAGGCGGCTACGGATCGACTACTGTGCGGGCGGCCGAGGGGGGCAAAAGGGGGGGGGGTGTAAACCGGGACGACGGAGACCGAGGAGTAGAGCCGGCCACACGTAGGACAGTCGATATATGACCGGTAGAACACACAGTAGGAGAGCTTCGGAATAATGTAGCGAGGCATTTCCGCATAGGAAGCCGTGCATTAGGCTATCAGATCGAGCACGCTCGAGCGCCGACCGACCGGCAGAAAACGAGGAGGGAAAAGCCCGGTAAACCCTTACGTGATTAGTCCGGCGCTCCGGGGCGGCGAGGGGATCCTTCCTCCCTCCTGCGCGCCGTCGGAAGGAAGGAAAGAACTTAATGCGCTGGAATCGCGTGAACTCGCGATACACACTGTGCGGCACTCGGCGCGCTACCCGGAAGTTCTATAGTTTGTTTTTCCTTCAATTTTACGCTTGACTAACGGGCTTTTTTTTTATTAATTCTGTTCGATTCAATTACAAAAAATTATTCAAATGATTAAAAAGTTATTCAAATTGTTAAAAAGTTATTCAAATTATTAAAAAGTTATTCAAATTGTTAAAAAGTTATTCAAATTATTAAAAAGTTATTCAAATTATTAAAAAATTATTTAAATTATTAAGAGTGCGGAGAGAAGAGAATCGATGTGCAGCCGTGGATCGCATTGCCGGCGAGATGCAAAGTAGAAAGGGTTAGAAGGGGTACAAGCAGGAAAGACGAGTTGCCCCGCGGCAGACACGAGTACGAAATTTTTAACCGAATCACATCCTCGTCGTAATTAGCTTTGTGAGGAGGAACGCCTAGAGAGGTACTTTTTAAATTTTTTACCCGCGCATGCAGATGTCTCATTGGCAAAGTAACCCCCCTCCGCATCCAGAAAAATAATTCATTTGAAGGGTGACCCGCAAATAATTATTTATTTAATTCAAATTTGGCTGAAGGACTTAGGTCGATGGTCAATTGGTAATACATATATATATATATATGTTCTCATGACAATCTACGTTATGTTTTCTCCATCTGGCGTATTATCAATAAATCCACTCAATTCAAATAAATATTCGTTTAATTCAAACAAATATCTGTTTAATTTAAATAAATATTCGTTTAATTCAAACAAACATTTATTTAATTCAAACAAGTATCTGTTTAATGCAAACAAATTTTTTTAAAATTCAAATCAATTATTTTTCTTGGTGCGCTTTCTCACGCGGATGCGACAAATGGTAAGCGGAGTCTGTCGCAGGATGTATCGATTGCCGGTTCTTTCCCAACGGCGACCGATCGATGATTCTCGAGCGGCATAAATCGCAGTGGCGGGCAGTTGCAAATGTTTCCGTCCAGATTGGCGTTTTCTCGCGCGGGAATGATAAGGAACGGAAAGAGAGGCGTCGACGGCGATAACGACGAGAGAAAAAAAGGCGAAGATACACGCGTATGCCTCGACGAGGAGAAGGAGGAGGAGGATGAGGTCGAGGCCGAGCGGGCCCGCTCTGCCGACTTATAGTTCGCCTTCGTGTATCAGCGATCTCTTCGCTCGTACTCAGCCTAATTATAATCAGGCTAATGCCCAGTGTGCCAGTCCGGTGGCCTGGGCGAACCGGCCGACACACCAGCCGTACACCTGCTTTTGCCTCCGAGGTTGGCCCGCTCGTCCGCGCGAGGGACGTCCCGACGTTACTTATCCAGCGGCAGGAGCAGAATCAAGCAGCAGCCAGCCGGCTCGTGGCCCGAGTGGTAATTAAGATTCTGACACACCCACCGTGACTCTCGTCTCCTGGGCTCTGACCGGGGCAAACCTTTCTCTCTGGCTGATATCAAACTCCTACGTACCCGCTCTACAACGGAGAGAGAGCTGTGGGAGTGGTCGATTCGCTGGAAATGCCTTTTCTCGGACCGGCTCGTTCGCATACCATTAAAACGAACCCGCGTATCATCGGTTATCGAAATAATAAAGTCGAAGGCGCGTCTCGGTCAGTTTAAATTGTTACGAGGACTTTCTTCATATTTAAAACATTGTAAGGTACACCTAAAAATGTTGCGCACGTATCGTTGGTTGGCGAAATAATTAGGTCGAAGGCGCGTCTCGGTCGATTCAAATTGTTCCGAGGATTTTTTTTTATACTTAATTTACTTTTAGGAACCCCTATAAATTTTATGAGCACGTTTTATTGGTTATCGAAGTAATAAGGTCGAAAGCGCATCTCGGTCGGTTTAAATTGTTCCGAGGATTTTTTTTAAGAGGCACTTAAAATTATGGGCGAAAGCGACCACTTGGCGATTATCCTTGGGCCCAACGATCGGTTTTAAATTTGCGACTTTGTTTTACAATTAAAAGAATGATTTATTTCACTCACCGGAAGTTGGAGAACCACTTGACGAGCTGCGCCGTGTTGTTCTTGTTGAATTTTATGTCGGGGAAGTACATCTTGAGGACGGACGAGGACGGATACCTCACCCAGAAGAACATCAGCTTGGCTTTCCTCAAATGCATCGGCGTCAACGTCGACGAGTTCACTGTGGTTAAGGGAATACCAGTAAAAAATTGCATGTGTTTAATCGAACGCCCCGTCGAAGACGTGTAGGTTCGTCGATCTTGTTGTGGCGAACGTGACGAAAGTACCGCGATTACTACCAAAAACCATTCTCACCGAGGTCTTGCTATATTTATTTTTCTGTATTTTTGTCTCAATACCGCATGGTACGGCAATGACTAAACTGAAAAAATTTCTTAGCAGGCTGCAAAAGAAATTTAAAGAATGTTCAATTCTACTTTAAATTCTTATAATTCCATATGACATTCAAACAAAAACGGCAAAACATGTCAAGGTAACATTTTATCGCATCAATCCCAAATGGAATTGAAAGAATTGAAAAAACTATGTTTTTTCTTTGCCACCCCGAAGTGAATTATACGTGAGTAATTTAATTTAAATTGTAAATCCAATTTTTAATTTTAATAACATTTTTAAAAATTTCAATTGTACTTTCAATTCTTAAATTCCATGTAATATCGAAACAACGACGGCGAGACATGTCAAGGTGAAATGTTATCGTTTCGATCCCGCATAAAATTGTAAGAATCGAAAAACAATTTTTTTTCTTCATCAGCCCGGCAAGCAAATTATACTCGGACTCATTGCAATTTTTTTTCCAGCGTACCAAACTCCGTCCACACCGAGTTCTCGTTGCGTTTCTTTTTCCTCTTTCTCTCGTCGTCGCGAAACTATCAATTTCATTTTGTCTCATCGCGTCGACACTCGGATATCTCAAACTTAATCGTGTTTTTGCTACCTACGAAATTGGATTAGAAATCGTACAAGCTGTGGAACTCCCGTCCGATGGAATAGAGTAGGTATATATATGTGTGTACACCGAGAGGGAGACGGAGAACGGCGGATAGGGGTCGTCTAACGTTCGCCCAGGTTGACCTACGATTGGCCGCATCCTCAGCTGAAGCCTTACCGACTCCTTACCGGTAATAGGATCTCCCTCTGTGGTTTCATCGCATTCTTATTCGGTTAATCCCTCGTGTTCGATAACCCCCCTCGAGACCCCCTCCCACCCCCTCCCATCCCCTTTGGCCCCATGGCCTTACCAAACTTCGACAACCTCGGCATCGCGCCCCTCCGCGAATCTTGGAGAACCCGCCCCCGCGCTGGCTTCGCATCGACGTGTATATATAACGGCGAAACCCTCCGACCCTACAATCGAGTCTCTTACGGTACATGAAGAATATTTGGGATACACCCGGAAAAATAATGTATTTGACGAGCGCCCTGCAAATAAATATTTATTTGGTCTAAATAAATATTTATTTGATTTCAATAAATATTTATTTGATTTAAATGAATATTTATTTGGTCTAAATAAATATTTATTGTCTGAAGGACTTCGGTCAATGGCCTATTGGCCCACCACATGGCATTATAATGTGTAAAAAAAGGACTCCAAAGAAAAATAGATCAAGCATTGTATGTGTCAATAAATGCCTTTTACGACTATTAAATATATCTTTAAATTAAATAAATATTTTTAAAAATCAATAAAAATTTACTTGATTAAAATAAATATTTATTTGGTCTAAATAAATATTTATTGTCTGAAGGACTTCGGTCAACGGCCTATTGGCCCACCACATGGCATTATAATGTGTAAAAAAAGGGCTCCAAAGAAAAATAGATCAAGCATTGTATGTGTCAATAAAAGCCTTTTATCACTATTAAATATTTCTTTAAATTAAATAAATATTTTTAAAAATCAATAAATATTTACTTAAACCAAACAAATATTTTTGTGCGAAGCGCTCATTACATAAATTATTTTAAGATCAGAACGGAATTGCAAGAATCGAAAGAAGAATCCAAAAATGGCCTGAGCAAAGTACGAGAGCCTCCCGAGTAGAAATTTTCGAGCGTTAGATCGCGCCCTGTTAAGGCCTCATCAGACCTCCTAAGGACCGTGTCAGGGCCCGATGTGATGTAACGCTCGAAAATGTCTTCTCCGGCGCGGCATCGCGCCCCTCCGCGAATCTCAGAGAACCCGCGCACGCGGTCGCTTCGCATCGAGGTGTATATATAACGGCGAAACGCTCCGACCCTATAATCGAGTCTCTTACCGTATATAAAAGAAAAGGGGGGGTGGGCGGAAAAAAAATCTGCCAAGACCCTCGACCACGCTCCGCTACGAGAATAACTCTTCACGGAGAAAATATTTGGGATATTATCGGCTCCGGGGTACAGCACAGTGCACCGCAGCAACATCACACGTGACGGTCTGCACGGGCAAAAAGGGTACACCGGGGCGAAAGATAGAGAGAGAGATGACTCAGGAGGTTCCGCTGCAGCACGTAGCGTCGCGCGCTCGACCTACCCCACCGTCGACGACGAGAGTCGGCGAGAGAAAGCGATGGAATGAGGAGCGCCCGGGAGAGATAGAGTGAGATAATGGCGGATGGAGAGAGAAAAAAAAAAGAAAAAAAAACACGGCGGCATTGATTTTACATCAAAGGCCGAACTAAAAAGGCGGCAAAGAACGTCGCGCACCGATCGAACGCCCACGATGCAGTTCCGTTGCAGCGTGTGCCTCTCATACGCGACCCGTCGTGGCCTCTCCTCGTTGTTCTCTTCTACTCTACCCGGTATTCTCGGGCTCTTCGCCGTTACCATATATCCTCCTCCTCCTCCTCGCTCTATCTGACTTTACCGATCGGGCAAGCTCTCCGCGCTGCACCGGCTTCCCACACAATCTACCAGACGACAATGCATTTTTTTTTATTTTTTTTACCCCCCGCGCACCCCCCGCCGAACAGTTTTCATAGATCCATAATTACTTTTGGGGGAAACGTCGATTCGTTTGTCTTTTTTATTTTTCGTTTCGTCTCGCGGTTTACGATAGGGCCAAGATAAGCGCGAAGGGATAGGAAAAATTCGCTGACCGGCGAGGCCGAGGCTGCGGTGTTTACTGATTCTACCGGCCGACAATGCATTTTTTTTTTCGTTCACACATACTCTGCGCTGAGCATTTTTCACGGATCTATAATTACTTTTGGGGAAAAATCGATTCATGGTTTTTTTTTTTTCAATTTGTTGTTTCGTCTCTGCGATTAACGACAGGGCTAAGATAAGCGCGGAAGATCTCGGAAAAATTCGCTGATCTACCAGGTGAGGATGCATTTTTTTAATAGTTTTTTGGTTCCCGCGTGCCCCGCATTGAGCAATTTCCATGGATCCATAATTACTTTTGGGGAAAAATCGTTGCATGTTCTTTTTTTTTTCAATCCCTTATTCCGTCTCGCGGTTAATGATAGCGCCAACATAAGCGCGGAAGATCTCGGAAAAATCCGTTGATCTACCAGATGACAATGCATTTTTTTATTTATTTATTTTCGTTCCCGCGTACCCCGCATTGAGCAATTTCAACGAATCCATAATTACTTTTGGGGAAAAAACGTTTCATGTTTTTTTTTTTTTTCAATCCCTTATTTCATTTCGCGATTAACGATAGGGCCAACATAAGCGCGGAAGATCTCGGAAAAATTCGCTGATCTACCAGGTGCGGATGCTTTTTTTTTTACTGTTTTTTCGTTCTCGCGTACCCCGCATTGAGCAATTTCCATGAATCCATAATTACTTATGGGGAAAAATCGTTTCATGTTTTTTTCTCAATCCCTTATTCCATCTCGCGATTAACGATAGGGCCAACATAAGCGCGGAAGATCTCGGAAAAATTCGCTGATCTACCAGATGACAATGCATTTTTTAATTTATTTTTTTCGGTCTCGCGTACTCCGCATTGAGCAATTTCCACGAATCCATAATTACTTTTGGGGAAAAATCGTTTCATGTTTTTTTTTTCAATCCCTTATTCCGTCTCTCGGTTAACGATAGGGCTAGGATAAGCGCGGAGGGCCTCGGGAAAATTCGCTGACCGGCGGGGTCCGAGGCTGCGGCTCTTCGATTGTTCGTTGCCGGCATTGGGATTCGCGAGATTGCGGGACAGATTATTGGTTTCGCCGTGAAGTCGGGAGGCCGGTCCGCTGCAGCGCGAGAGCGCGCGGGTCAAAGAACTTTCGTTGGGCTTCCCCCGCCGCCCAGTTGCCGAACAAACTCCGCTCCGTAGATGCAACAGCCAACATTAGCCTAACTCCCGTGGCAAACTAATCTAACATTGGTCCGAGGCTGTACCACCGTAACTCTGCTTCCCTGACTTCTCCAGCGGATTCTCTATCCCGACCGTCCCTCCCTCGCCTCACCTCTCGAGTTTCTCTTCCGCGGAAAAATTTACCGTTCCAAAGTTTCTCCCGGTGCTCGCGCTCGACTTCCGCCTCTCTTCGTTTCCCCGGGCTTTTCTGGCTTCTCGCGATTTCTCCCCCCCCCCCCCCCCCCCCCCCCCCCCCGGACCAATCTCGACCCTTGTCTCGTCTTCTGCTTACTCGTTGCCCCTTTTCTCGTTGCTACTTCCCTCCCCGCCCCCTCCTTGACGTTATCAAGACTCGAGGAACCGACAGCGGTTTGTGTACGAAATCCCTCGAGTACTCTTGCACGAAAGCTCCGCGAACTTCCGGTTTCCCGAACCGACATTGCTCGAGGATTCTTCGACCGTTCGCCACGTTCGCCGGAGGCTGAATTTTTGTGTGTTTTTTTTTTGTTTTCACCAGAGATAGTTCTCCATAATTATAAGATAGGGGAGACAGGGGCAGAATGGCACATCGGGGCAAAACGGGACAGTGAGGGCGAAACTCAATTTTCTAATAATTTTTGGATGCCGCATTTTGTTATAGATATTACAGCCGAATTTTCTAAGCCGTTTTGCCCCACGTACCACCATCGATACCATCAAAAAGTTAATGGAAAATTGCGTTTTGGCTCATTATCCAATTTTGCCCCGCTGTGCCATTTTGCCCCGCTCTCCCCTAATGGTATCGTGCAAAAAAGTATTAGCAAAGGATATTGTAGGCTGAATTCCATCGTAGCTGATGTCGCCGGAGTTGCAATCGCTACCTCTGTCGTTGCTGTCCATCCTGAGGTGTCCGTAGTCGGGGCTTCCTCGATGGGCCGCCGCCGCGAGTAACGCCGGATGGAGCATCGAGGGCGGATGTGGTAACGGTGGCGAGTCGCGTAGCTCGACGCCTCCGCCGGGGGGACTCGCGGGCAGGTGGTGAGGTCCCGGAGGTGGCACCTGACCCGGATGACCCCCGTGATGATTGAAGAACGGCGAGTACGGCGAGAACACTTGGCTCTCGTGGAGGCTGGGATTCGGTATCGCGACGCTCGTCGGCAACGACACCGGCAGCATCGGGGGTGGCGCGTGATACGGTCTCGGCGGCGGTAGGGGCGGCGGACTGTCGCTACCACCCTGTGAACCATTGCCCTCTTGCGCCAAGATTCTCGAGACTGTTCTGGGTGTAATCCTCGTGTCGGTAACCTGACGTTAAAACCGTTCGGTTACCGCGAGGATCGCAGGATTTCTTTTCGGGGACTCTTTCTCTTTTCGCTATCTTTGCTACTTTCATTCGCACTTTTTCTTGTCAGTTTCATTCATTCCTTTTTTCTTTTTTAAATCATTATTTTTTGTTTTTCTACTCATTCATTTTTTTGTGTTTTTTTTTTACGTTAAGCGATCATCTCAGTGTGAAATTTTCAAAAAATCGTTTTTTTTATTATCGGATAGTATACACGGTTACAAACATGCTGTTAAATTTTTTAATCGTAATTCCAATTATTTTCGTTACTACAGCATTTCTTAGAGAAAGGGAACGGAGCGTCACATCCTGATCTCAAAGTTTAAGCGCGTTTTTCTCGGAATGGTGTTTTTCAAAACGGTGTCCG
>JAPYZD010003991.1:0-16162 GCA_030522725.1 Ichneumoninae sp. B BG-2022a
TGCCATCGGAAAGCAAAGAAATCGTTGTTTAAAAATACCTAAAATCATTCATTTTTGCAATTTTGGCTATAAAAATGCCTGGTAAACTTTTTGGTTAGTCGTCGCTACGGGACTATAATTCCATGTATTTTTTCGCGCTGATCACAAATCTAACACTTATTTTATTCGCAGATGAATATTTCAATCCGAAAAAAATGCGTCTTAAAAAAAAAAAAATTGCATGAAATTCAAAAAATTCAAAATGACATAAAATTTAAACGGTTCGATCGATTTTCTTGAAATTTTAATGGGTTCCTCGGGTGATCAGATTCTATCTGTGTAGAAACTTGCCATTGGTTTCAGCTACTTTCCCAGAAAATGTATTCTTGACCGATTAATAACTGCCGGAATCTGAGGATGCGCTTGACCGTCCAAGCATCGGTACCTCCGCCTTAGTTTGTTTATCGTCTCGAGTCGGAAGGTTTCTCTGTGTCTTACTCGGGGAACGTTTGGCGATGGAAGGGTGGGGTTTGTTCGTACGGGTGCTTAATGAGAACCGGTACCTTGATCACACGCTACATCCCTCAGTTGACCACGAGACTAGTTCGCCACTCGGCTCTCCATCGCTCCCTCCCCCCCCTAACGGCGGCACAGCAGTCTCCGTTTCGGTTAAAGGGGTGTGATGTAAATCAGTCCAGTGGTCAGCCGGTGGTCCGCCGCCGCACATTAACTTGCCAGGTCCCCCCTTTCGCTCTCCGGAATTCTCTTGACCACCGAAGAGATCTTCCGTTTCCATTCCCTGCCCCGTCGGTTTGTACTTACGTTCGCCTCGTTCGTACGATTTACCGCTATTTTCCCGAACGATTGTCTCGTCGTCTGTGTATAATCGTGCCACGACTGCCAACGACTCGGGGGAGGGCCAATCGGTCCGACAGCGAGTTCGGCCCGAAACGTTCGACGAGTCGCCCTCCCCACGGACCGGACACGCGAGAGTTGCCGGGAACGATCGATTGTTAAGTTCGTGCGGCTGACTGTTGGGGACACTTACAAATTAGCCAATCAAGTTCTAATCCTACGAGCTACACCGGGTTTTGCCTCGTATATACCCGACCTGGGTATAACGGCCATGCGATTCCCCCCCCAATCGAGCCGAGACCTCGACGGAAATACTTTAATCCGTCCATTAATCCGCAACTCCGCTCGGCTACGGAGACGAGATAAAACTTTTCTACGCTCGTAGCTAGTTCGTTACAGCCCTTTTGTCGTCGGACCTGAAGACCCGCATCGCTCGGACGTAAGAACGCCCGGGCGTGCTTCCGATAGCCTATCGGCGACGATAATCTTCGGGGCTCTGTTGCCGAAGCGGAGCAGAAACGATGGGCGATTAATAGGCTCGAGGAGAAAAGCGATGAGACGAAAGGAGGATTATCGATGGCTCGTCGGTCGACCACACGTGGGCATCGTTCGAAGTCGGATGCTATCTCGTCACGTCAAGGCGATGCGTTTTCTTGACGTTACTTTTTTTTTTCACTAAGCACGATCGCATTCCTGACCCTCTGACGGCGACTTTTTTTTTATTGCATCTTGCATTAAAAATTCTTGGTAGAGGACCCGAAGCAAAGTCCATATTAAAGATTGACAATACCGAGACAATTTTTTATTATTGTCCCAGTTGAAAAAAAAATTCTTTTTAGGATTTTTATTTTATTGTTCAATTTTTTTTTAACATCACGGTATAAAAACCACAAATCCGAAAAAATTGTGCTGTTGCAGGAATCTTCCCTTTAAAGGGTTGAAAAATCCGGTGCCCGTTTTACCCACGTCACGAAGGAATAATCGTTGAGCAATCTCAGAGTCCGGATTATTCTCCGTCGAAGAATATTCCCATTTTTCATTCGCTTCCCGGACGCTGTAACGGAAGTAGATACGTCAACTTGGATCTAATTTATGCCCGAGTATAGGTGAATAACACAGCGGTTGCCTCAGTGTACTCGGATTGATTTCTGAGCGAGCGCGGCGCTCGAGAGGCTCTACATTTGGCTTGATAAAAAGTGTCCCGAAAGTAAACGAAGGGCCGGGGCCACCCGGGGTGGCGGAAAGGCTATACGAACAGCGGTCCGGGCAATGTCGAGGGAAGGAGGGGGGGATGGGGCGGTTGAATTTATGTCTCGCATCTCCGTGGCCGCTCGTACGATTTTTTACTCCCTCGGAGCTGTACAGTACGCTGGACAAACAACAATAAATATATTTCGCGCGCCCGTATGTGTGTGTACATTTCGTCGGTGGGAGGGGGAGGGGGGATTTCGAGTGTGCGTAGGGGTCGTCGCAGTTGAGCCAGCAACGGGTATGGCGAACTTCCACGCAAGCACGTACAGGCATAGCTTAGCGTAATCTGACTGCACACGGCCCTATTTCAGAGCGACCCCCACGTCGAGCTCTCTCGCACTCTTATCCTCGAACTGCAAGGCTCTCTCCTCGCGAGGGTCGAACCGAGAGGTGAGCGTCTCGCCTACCTGACGAAAGAATTTCACGACGCTCGTGGAATTACAACTCTTTCGCCGTGCTGGGCTCTCCTCGCCGATAAATCTTAATTCTGGCTCGGGCGCTAATTACGTTTCTCCAAACGTTCCAGCACTTTGGAATGCTAATGTACGCGACGTCCCGTTCGGGTTTACAAAACGCGCTCGCGCAGCGGCTGTGCTGGTTTTTGTTCGCCGTCGCGTACCCCCTGACACTCGTGTGTGGCCCGGCCGCTCCCGGGCAACGAGCTTAAAACATCCCTTAAATTACCCCCATTAGCGGAGCCCGAATGCCGGGAAAACGAGAATTTCACTGCCGCCGCTGCTACTCCGCTGCGCTCGTGTCACATTCTCTTGTAACTCGCTCGCGCAGATTTATTTTCATGGGAAATATTCCTACTCAGTCGCGACACTGAGGTGGTTTCGCGAATCACGTTGTTTTTTAACTGTAAAAAACTCGTGGCGAGCGATAGTGGCGAGACTTTTTTTGCTGCGTCTTTAGAACGATACGCTATCAACTGTCGGGTAGGGTTGATTCAACCGCATTTTTTTAATCAATATACTACGCGCTATCGGAAGTTATGAGAATTACAGCTGAATGGCTATTTCCCCTCCTTCCCTAAAATCGCTACATGGAAAATTACTTGAACCTTCGACGGTGAGAAGAGAAAATAAAAAAAAAAACGAAAAATACAATACGATAATACGAGGCAATTCTCGAAAGGAAGTTTCGAGTCTTACGCTGTGAAATTCAACGATATCAAGCTCCGATTTCGAGGGAGCATTAACGCGCCTGAAACGAGCCCCCGTTATCGGTCTTATCTCCTTAATTTCTCGAAAGTGGCTGCGGCGCGCAGGTCTCCAACGGTGTGTAGCTAACGCCGAGCGTAGAGAGAGACTGAGCACGGACGATTTACAGAATTTAAACAGTCCCCGGGGATAAGGCGAGGCGCGAGCCGGTGTGCATGGATTAAGCTGTGCTCCGCACTCCGAGCGAAAAGCACGGCGGCTGCGCCGGGTTGCCCTCCGTGTCCTTCCTGCGGGATAAAACAAAACACTAGCCTCGAGTATATTAATGCTCGGCTTAATGTGCCCCGTCTAATTAATGGACCGCTACTCGCGCTCCGGACGCTCCTGCAGTTCTTCTCTTCTCCATCCTCCCCGCGAACCTCGAGATATTCTGTGGTTCTGAAAAAATACATGTATATACACACTCATACATAAGAGATACCAGATAAGAGCGGGGACGAGAGACCTGTCGAGAAAATATGAAGTTATCGGTGGGAACGATAGAATTTTTCCAAAGAGGACGAGGCGTCCTCGCGGCTTCTCTAGCCGGTCTCTAGGAGCACACATATATATATGTATATAGAAGGAATCTCACTGGGGGTGGTTCCTCTCCGCGCCTCCGGAGTCGAGGAGAACCCGCGGAGGCGGAGCCTTCGGGCTCTGCTGGTGCAGAGCCGATGCGCTGCACTGCAGAATCCCGTCGCGATTCCCGTATAGTCTGCCTCTACCCCCTTCGGTATCTCGCCCCGAAGAATACGAATTCTGCGCATTTGTGCCTTCCATAAATTAAAATCGTCCTTGAACTTTGCGACTCGGTAATGAACTTCGATCACAAACGAGACATTCCTCTCTGTGAATTTTTTTTAATGTCGATATCTCGCTCCGAAGAATAAGAATTCTGTGTTATTATACTTTCGATAAATTGAATTCGTCTTTGAACTTCGCGGCTCGGCAATGAACTTCGATGACGAACGAGAGATCCCGCTCCGTTAATTTTTTTAAAAATTTTTATCGAAAAAATTTAATATTCGATACCGTGTGCGAAAATAGCGTCGAGACTTGCCTCTGGAGATAGCTCATTAAAAAAAAGGTCAAGGGGGAAGGGGGGTGTGTCGATAATATGACCGGAAGGGAATCCCGTACTGCGGATACTTTTATCTCGACAACAGGGACAGTGCAAGTGAGCATGATAAGCGGTCGGTACGGCGCGGCGTGGAAGAAGGGTTGTCGGCTAAGGGTCGTTCGGAGCGCATCCGTTAGCTAGGATATAGTGGTTAGCGGTTGATGAACGCTCTCGCCGTTCCAGAGTCCGATGCGCGGACTAATCGAATTATCGTCGCTTTGAGGATCACAGCCCGTGGATGATCCGATCACGTACGGCCGATGGACGGATTGCCAGCGATGCGAGCCACTTCCGTCCACCGAGAGCATCCGCATACCCGTCCGCGTTTTCGTCCCCGTATTCCCGCTGCGCCGCTGCTTCTACTCCTCGATCTCCACTGTCCCGTCGACGCTCCATTCTCCCGTCGTCGGTTATGGACTCTCACTGTACTCTCTCCGCTGTGTATTCTCGCTCTCCCACGTCGATGCATTCTCTATCTATCCCCCCGGGCTCTCTTGCATCCGTGAAACACACCGCTGTCGCCCGCCCCGGCGATGGTCACTCGTCACGGAACGGTGAACATCGGCCCGCCGGTAGCTTTCACAGCGAGTTCTTCGGCTCATCGGCTTTTTCGACGGGGAAAACATCGCCAAGAGATTGTCCGGAAATGGATTCGCCGGCATATGCTATAAGCAATGAACGAATTAGCCTTTCGCGCTTTTTGCTTCCTCATGGAGGAAGCTTTGTTTTCTAAAAAAGAAGGTGAAAATTTAAATTTTCATATCGGTTCGTCGTAAAAATTGCGAATTTAAATTTTCAGATCGGCTCGTCGTAAAAATTGCAAATTTAAATTTTCATATTGGTTCATCATAAAAGTTGAAAATTGCAATTTTCATATCGGTTTGTCATAAAAGTTGACAATTGAAATTTCTATATTGCTTTCTCATAATGTTCCTTTATTCGCGAAGCTTCTCCTATGAGAAAACATTTTCTGTATTTTTAGTTTCTTCATAGAGAAAGCCTCGCGATTAGAGGAACATTATGAGGAAGCAATATAAAAATTTCAATGTTCAACTTTAAAAAAATCTTATTATTATTTTATAGATCACCGTGGCAGACAATGGCCGAGGAGCGGAAAAAAAGTTTTTCGGAGCCGATCGTCAGAAAGTTTCTATGCAAACACGGTTATGAGCTTTACGTTCGTATTATGTTCCCGAGGGCCGAAGAACGTTGCATCGAAATTTGCAAACTAGCCAAAGAAAATCCTTCGGTAACGAGGCATCAGATATTTTTCTTTCGCTCGTTAATGCTCGGTGAATCGGTGCGAAGACCGTTCAACTCGCCCGAAGCGTGCGGAACTCGATACAACGGTCTCGCGCTTCACACCGTCGATGGACTTCAGTTCCATCGTCCACGCCGGAAGCTCTCCGGATCGTGAGCGAAGCTTTGTCCCGTCGAAAGGGCAACACCGACCGCTCCTCCGCCCGAGTCGCTCGGATAGCCAAGAGAGCGTCGGCACAGCTCGACAGTCGAGTGCCGACGGAACAAAGTGGAAAATTGACTCTGTAGAATCAAGGCCAAAGGGTTTTTGAGGTCACCGACAGAATGTGAGGGTTGAAGGCCGCGGGAATTCGTGGTCGTCCAGCCTTGCCACGTCGACTGCACCAATTCTACAGAGCCGTTCTATCTCGGAACTACCCCGAAGGAACATACTGCGAATAATAATATGAACGGCACGAATAAGAGCGAGTGAAGTGGCGAGCACACGCGCGTCGTCAAAGTGTGCGGTACAAAATGTTTGCTGGGAAACTTTCGAGGCCGCAATACCGAGGATATTAACATCCCAGTAATATTGTCCAGGCTAGGACGGGCGATTGTTCCGGGACATATTGCAAACCGCAAGAAACTTTGCTCATAGCAATGCGCCGAGAGGCTGGAGGACGTTGACGACTGTATCAGTCTGGTTTCGCGTCATCTTACCCTCCTCCCCGTCGAATGTCTACCGGGTGTCCCTCCGCACGACTCTATAATTCCAATATTTTCTTTGTCGCTCGGAGTTTTCTCTCGGGTCGGTAGTCCGCTGACGATTCGTTACAAAGTTGGTGCACCGCTGTCGCGCATTTATCGGAACCGCAACGAAGGCCGGTTGCAGCAACAGCCGTTGCCATTGTACGCCGACTGACAAACTGTGCGGGAAGAGAGAGTTGTCGAAGGACCCGTTCGAGCTTTGCAAACGCGCTAGCCGGATGCCCGGAATAGGGGTCGTTCTCGTGTGCGCGGATCGCGCGCACGGGGGTCAAACTAATTCGATTCTAAACTCTGACCACACGCAGCCAGTAGCAGCAGCGGGAACTGCGGAGTGGGTGGCGGGACGCGCACATATATACACACCGTCCTCCTCCTCGTGCTCGGACACAGATGGCACTAAACCGCGGTTAAATTCTCAAGCCGTAACTCTAATTACTCATAGACAAACCCGACAACCCGGAGCGACAGCTGCCGTTGAAACTTGTTTTAACCACGCCGAGGGTGGAGATCCGAGAAGCGAGAAATCGAGAGGATTCTATGATATCCAGCTACGTGCTCGGATAACTTCGACTACGAATGTATAATTTCGCTATCGATAATGTGCTGACCCGATACTTTGATTTTTCTTCTTGCAGGAATAAGATGACTATGGACGTGAGCAAGAGTGAACCGAGCAAGAACGGAACCGTTCAGCAAGAATGCGCCGGCTGTGGAAAAACCATCACCGAGAGGTAAGATTGGAATCCTGCAGTCTGAAAGAATTTGTCAGTTTTTTTAACTCGGTTTTAAATTAGCATAAATCTGGAAAAAAATTCATATGGAATTTAATGTACCGGGATGGATGTTTTTATGCAAAAACTGATATATTAAATTTTAAGTAAATTGTGATGAAAAATGAATGTTCAGTGTCATAAAAACTTTGGAAATACTTTGTTTTTAATAATTTACTATAATGTAAATGAAAAAGGGTACTCATTTTTAATCCCAATTCTACATTAAATTTACCATTTTTTATACAGTAAGTAAATACAGAGCACCAGAGTAGCATAGAGGAACAAAAAAAGGAACTTTTTTAATAAGGAAAATATAATGATTATAGATATGAACTAGCTTCGTTGATTGAACATATCGAATAAAATTATTATCACTTCGAGCACTCAGAAATGGTTTCACTCGATAATGTATGTTTTTGCTTCATCGTTAGAAATCTGCTGAAGGCTCTGAACATATACTGGCACGAGGATTAATAATTTACTTGAATTTCAGTGACAAAGTGTATTAATTTTTCATCACAAATGTACATTAAATTTACAGAATCTTTCTTTGCATGGAAACGTCTCGTCCGATACATTAAATATGCAATTTTGTGTACAGAGAAACAAAAAGACTTTTTTCATAAGGAAAATATTAAAATTATAGTGATATGAAGTCGCTTCGTTATTGAACATATCGAATAAATTTATTATCACTTCGAGAACTCAGAAATAGTTTCACTCGATAATTTATGTTTTCCCTTCATCGTCAGATATCTGCTGAAGGCTCTGGACATGTACTGGCACGAGGATTGTCTGAAGTGCGGCTGCTGCGACTGTCGACTCGGGGAGGTTGGCTCAACCCTCTACACGAAGGCAAACCTTATTCTCTGCAAGCGAGATTACCTCAGGTGATCAGCCATCGCATTATATTCCTATACTCCGATATTCGATCGAAAAATTTAAGTTCGCGGTTCGCTATGCTGTATTGTGGTTATTGCCGGGGGGGTTTCGACAAATCGAATTTTACAGATGAGTTTCCTTTATTGAATACAAGCTTGCTTTCGGCCCGTGAGCGAACAAACTGCGAGAACGTTGTATATGTTATATTGAATGTGTACATATACATATACATATATACGTGCCACATGCGAGTGGAAAGAGGAAGGGTCTCTACCGCGTTGGCAGAGCAAATAAACCGTGTTGAGATTACGGAGTCCCGAGGGAACACGAGCAGGTGCCATTGTGAACGAGTGTGTATGTGCATTCGCCCACGAGCGAGTGAGAACAAGCTATTGAAACTGTGGCCTTTATTAATGGCCCAATATTTGCGGAGGACATTAGTGTGCAGCCTCTCTCCATCGTCAGCTCGTCGAAACTTTATTGGTTCTGCAGCGAAGCGCGAGACACGAGTCTCGTTCGATATCCGGTTATTCGATAGAAAAGTGAAATGTTTTCTATGGGGATTCATGAAATATTGTAATCAAAGCTCAACCGTATATATACCACCGACCGGATCGTGATAACGCTTATACAAATCGACTCAAATCATTATAAATCATTATAAAAAAGGTCTTCAGTGTACACTGAAGATTTTTCTTTCTCGTTGCAATTTAAGCCGTATCTCTAAAACGGTAATATCATCGAATCAAATAAAAAACATATCTCACTGGCCGGTAAAAAATTAACATAAGAATTAATTTTACAGACTCTTCGGCAACACCGGTTACTGTGCAGCGTGCAGCAAAGTGATACCAGCGTTCGAGATGGTCATGAGAGCACGAGCGAACGTCTATCATCTGGAGTGCTTCGCTTGTCAACAGTGCAATCACAGGTCGGATGCATGTTTGGATTCATTCGTTAAATTACTCGGGACAAAAAATCCGAGTAAAAATGGCAATGAGATTGGAGATATCCTCGTCGTGACTTGCCCCCGAAAGCTACGGAATTCTCGCACTTCCGCGAGATCCTGTATTTATTAACAACGACGGCGCACTTCCGATTAAACATTAACAGCCGGCGGCGGGGAAGTTGCCTATTCGGATATTTCAGTGAGCCGCGTGTTGCTTGCCTGCCTGTTCGCTCCTCCAGCTTCCCTGGCAGCAGCTCATCCGTATAACAATTTAATTCGCGAGCACGCCGGGAGAGCCTCTCCACGCGGCGGAGTCACTTCCCCCCGTGCCCAGTTCGCGTTGTCTAACTTTGCAACACTTCTCGCTCACTTATTCACAACAAGGCACCGCCCGAGTTTAAGCGGAAACTCGTTCGGAACAGTCGATTCGACTTCAGCACTGCTTCAAACTACCGCAGTTAAATCTCTCTGGAGATTCGAGATTATCGCAGCATCTTCGTGATTTGTTGAATCCATAAACAGCGCGTCGATTCATCCGTATTACCCAATTTTGCAACGACAATGCCACTTTGCGCTCATTTATTCGCAACAATGCACAACCGGAAAAACAGTCGACTTCAACTTCGGCGCTGTTTGAAACTACCGCAATTAAATTTCTCCGGAGATTCGAGATTATCGCGGCATCTTCACGATTTACGGAACGCGTCAATTCATCCGAAATACCCAATATTGCCACGACATTGTAAGATTTTGCGCTCACTTATCCATAACAAGGCGTCGCCGGAGCTTAAATAGAAAAACAATCTACTTCGAGTTCAGCGCTGTTCAAACGAACACAAATATCTTCCACGATTCAAAATTATTGCAGCATCTTCACGATTTGTTGAGCTTACAAATAGGGCGTTCATTCATCAGCATCACTCAATTTTGCAACAACAATGCAAAACACGACTCGTACAGACAGTAGCCTTTGGAATTTTCGGTGAGGAATCAAAGTCTGGTGGGTTTAGCTCAAAGTTTTTTCTATCGTTTATCCCGTGCGAGCGAACTCCGCAAATTGCTCGAGGCACCGGGCAGCCGAAGGCTCACGTCAGATGCGAATCGTATCGAGTTTATAATATTTCGTTAAATCTATCGTAGAGGAAATCCATCGGAAATTTAAAAAATAAAAATAAACTGAAAAAACAAGAAAATCATAACCGCCGAAAGCAAGTCTAAATTTGAGCTGCCGACGTCGGAGTACAGTATTCCCCCGTTGTATATATAAACCGCGGAGGGTGAGACGAAAACCGGGGTTGCGTATGAAATGCGGAGCAGAATCCCCGTAGATTTTTAATTACCAACGAGCCAGTGGCCGGACGCGATGATAGGAGTAAAAAAAAGAAAAGAAAAGAAGAGAAAAAAAAAGTAATCGCGAAGGTGAAGCAGCGGCGGTGGGAAGAGGGCAAAAGAGAGAGAGAGTGGGAGCATCGGGGTATGAAGTGAGAGAGCTAAATTCGAAAGGGCCGTCAGTCGTTCGGAGTGACGTGAGCGTTGATGGCATTTCGCGCGAGTCTAATGTCATCCGGCGCGACTCGCAGACGTCACACGCCTATGGCATTTATCTAACCTTTCCCTCCTAGCTATTTTCGTGATTATTATTTTATATTAAAACAAAGAGGCGGACAGGACAAAAAAGAAAGAAGACGGCATAAAACGCATGAGAGATTAATTGGTAGCGAGATAAACGTTCGTCCGAGCAGAGACAGCGAGAAACGCGGATTTTTCTACCTAGAAAAAAAAAAAAAAAGCACGATGGAGATTAATGATTAATCGTACGAAAGGGGTAACAGTTGTATGCTTAATAACGAGTACACGCTTGCGAGGTTGAGTAGATGTTTAAAGCCGATGATAACGGTCCGAACAAGGGCTCGAACACACAATGTAGCAGAGAGTCGAGTGGTTCAGGTGGGGTGGCAGAAAGAGTCTCGGGTAACCGAAACGTCGAAGGAGTGCTTTTTTTTCTTTTCCTTCGTGGCGAGAGATATCATCGTGGTCAACGCGAGCCAATGGTTAAGGGGGTTCTCGTGTAATGCACACACAGAGAGATCTTACAGGTGTGTTTACGTATACGTACGTACAATATATAAAGGCCGGTATGGAGTTGACCGCAGACCGTCAGACCGGAAACGGATATGGCCGTTGAGTCACGCGATCACCGAGTCGAGAGAGAACGAGCCGGGCATAAAACACCTGAGTTGTTTAATCATACGCTAGTCCCGGACGGGAGAGTCTTCGAGTACCGTTAACTCAAGCCCGCCGACTCAGCACCCGTGCTACGATTCCTCCCGGAGATAATAAAAGCTCAAACCCATTTTTTTTCCTTTTTTTTTTGCAACCATCGAACGAGTACAATCCTTAATTTTAAGCAATAATAGCAGAGTCACCGACGCTCCGGGGAGCTTTCGAAACTCTCTCCCCCTCTGGGTCTTCGCCGAACAGCTTCGAGACACTCTGTCGCTTTTGTCTACGAAATCTCACCGAGGCTATTGTCGGTGTCGGAAGGGGATACGCTCCGCTATGGCGGATCTCTCTCACTTCGTCTCTGCTACACTGTCATCGAGCTTCGGGGGACTCCCCAAACTATTGCGCCCCGGTGTCGGGGGAAGACACGATTTAATCGCGACTCGCGCCTCCAGCTTGGATTACGATTCCACAAGTAACAATAACAGAAAATTAATAAATAAATAAATTAATAAAAGAAAATAAATAAATAAACATAAAAAGATTGTACTCGATAGACGAGAAGTCAACGACTGCGTAACCGCGCGGCCCAGTCGTAGTTCGTGCGGTCGTCAAGTACTTCCGGTCTCGAGGACGATACTCCCTCTCCCTTCCGTCGCGGGAGGGGTGCGGACGAAAGGCGACGACGATTTCTCAGCGAGGCAAGTACAATGCAACGTCAACTTCGCACCAGGGTTATTCGCGTATTCACGAAAGGCGCGGGGCGGGGGGGGGGGGGGGGGGGGGGGTAGAGGGAAGGCTTGGCTCACTCGCCGGGGTGCCCGCACACATCCGTCCCTCGCGAGGTAAAGGGTGGTAGCTCACGGTCGGCCATTTTGTTTCCGGTGTCCCGGGGCAACTTCCGGTCACCGTCACGCAGTCTCGGAGCTGCCTCCGAAGGTGCCCTCTCCTCCTCCTCCGAGAGAGATCTCCTTTCTCGATTATATTCAAATTAAATGCGGACTCCTACCGGTAATATACTGCCGCCAATTTAGCTACGAGACCCTTGGGCTGCTTTCCCTTGGCTCTCGAGAACGGGAGAGCGCCGAGAACCGCCACCGTGCCGACTACGTTCTACCGACGAAATGCGATCTCCGAGAATCGAGCTTCGGCTCGGCTGGGTCGGATTGTTTAATATTTTTCTGGCGAAACGGCCTCGACGAAATTAACACCCCCGCGATACGCTCCGGTGATATTAAATCGAACGTCGAACGCACTCGACGGATATTCAATGATTTGGAACGAAAAGGAAAACAAAACAGAGACAAAAAAAATGTATAAATCTATCGGCTCTCGCATTACAGTGCGTCGGATCGGCGCGCGCTGCAGGTGACTCCTATCTGCGACTCGTGCTCGCGGAAACCGAACTCTGCAGCATCCGCGGGCCCGGAGCATGGCTGACAAGGAGGAAACTTCCGGTTTTCCGCGGCGCCGGGGTATCGCGTTCAAGCGCCGCTGCATTCGAACACTGGGGCTTCGGTTGCATTTTCAATGGTGATAATCCGGGCGAGCGGGGGGCGGGAGGGAGACTCGAGGGTGGTTGTGTACGGGAGAGAGAAAGCGCAGGGACGTAGGGCGGAGAGCGAGGAGAGCACCGAAGCTTCGCTTTGTCATCGGATAACCTAGAGCCACCAGGCGCGCATTGCCGGAGCGCTCTCTCGTTGCGATAGAACGGTGTCTCGTACCTTCGTCCTCCCCCCCTCTGAAAATGTGCAACCCTGGCCCACGCGCGAATTTCCACAACGAGGGGACGCGATGACGGCCTGGGATCCTCTCTGTTTCATTCGATACCCGGCCGAACCGGGAACTCTAGTACCCGATGGCACATGGCACGTAATAAGCGTTTCGTCGATTCTAAATTAACGCACAACTCGATCCGAGTGCGTACATGCTCGGGGATCGAGTTACCTTGTTGTATGCCGCGTGGTTGATTTTTTTCATTCTGTAGATAGATCGGATTCTAGAGTTGTTGTTTTTACTTAATCAGTTTTCGATAGTAAAATGCAAGTTTATTATTTGACTGGCAATTTACAATCATGTTCTTGTTAATATTGGGGACAATCGATTTATAAGTGAACTCATTTTAATTTTTTTGGCTTTCGACAAGAGTTCAGTAAAGGTTTGTTGACTAGAGCGTAGCAGTATGTGCACAGGGATGTGGGTGGACTCTTCTAACAAAACTATGATCGCCCGATCGTTCATAAAACCCCTCGTGTGTATACGAACTCCATTCGAGTTAACTTTTCCTATGCCGCGTAGTTGATTTTTTTTATCCTATAAATACATAGATAGGGTGCTAGTTATTTTTTTTATAACTTCCTCTTTCCGTTGCCGAGTTCGCAACTATAATTGTACTATATTCGTATTATATTCAAGTTAATTATTTGATTATTAATTTACAAGTACATTCTTATTAATATTGGCGTCAAATGATTAATTAATTACTGACTTTACTTCTGTTATTTTTTTTCTGAAAGGGTTAAACAAAGGTTTATTGACAATAGAGCGTAGCAGTGTGCAGAAGGCCGTGGGTGGGCTCGTCTAATGAAACTATGATCGTCCTATCGCCGATAAAACACCTCGGGCGTGTACGAATTCGTATCGAGTTACAGTGTTTTCCGCCGCGTAGTTGATTTTTTTAATCCTATAGATAGATCGTATGGTAGAGTTATAAAAAAAAGATTTACAAAAACTGTATCAGTTTTTGGTAGCAAAACTTGCAACCTTGCTCATACTATATCCAAGTTTATTATTTGATTATAAATTTACAATTACATTCTTGTTAATATTGTCATCAAATGATTAATTAGTGACTGACTTTACTTCTGTTATTTTTTGCTTTTTTCGGAAAGGGTTAAACAAAGGTTTATTGACAATAGAGCGTAGCGGTGTGTGCAGAAGGCCGTGGGTGGGCTCGTCTAATAAAACTATGATGGCCCGATCGTGGATAAAACGCAGCGGCAGGTACGCACGCTGGTAATTAGCGGTGCACATAAATCATCGTGACCGTTGCACATAAATGGGTGGAACCACGCGACGGAGGGCTGGGACGCACATGTGTGTACACATTATAGCGGGTGAGAGAGCGAGAGAGCGAGCGGTGATTTCGCTAGGGCATGCAGCCGCTGTGCGGAGGACTAGCAAATGGTCAGGTATAATGCACGATGCAAACGTTGCAAGGTTCCGTCGAGATTGCACCGCTCCCCATCCCTGGAAGCTCCCACCCACACTCGTTTCGCCGTTCACCCCATCATCATCTTCCTCTTCCCGACGGTGAATTAATTCGCTCTGTTTGGAATTAAATCTTCCCGTCAGCTCGCGAGCTCCGGGCGAGCTTCGCGATGTGTCTTTCCCGGGACAGACGTGACGCTCTAATCTCCACCTCAGACCCTCGTCATCTCGCGACTGGAATACCCCAAAATTACACC
This sequence comes from Ichneumoninae sp. B BG-2022a, assembly GCA_030522725.1. Classification (NCBI taxonomy): domain Eukaryota; kingdom Metazoa; phylum Arthropoda; class Insecta; order Hymenoptera; family Ichneumonidae; species Ichneumoninae sp. B BG-2022a. The sequence continues at coordinate 14,712 of JAPYZD010003991.1, forward strand.
GAGCGGACATTGGGAAGATTTTTTGTTCTTTCGTTCCATTTTTATTTTTACCTTGCAACTTAAAAATTTAATTTTTTTTACCCCAATCTTGCATCGGAAATTATTTCCACGCGAGTATCGAGTATCGAACCGTTCGTTATATGTATAATTAAACGAATAAAGGGTACACGGAATTCGCGACAGACGCGTAATCAATTTGAACGTCACACGACCGTCGGGCGGGGAGCGCGAGCGGGTTGGAAATTGTCAGAGGCCGAAGTAAAAATCGTCGATGCGCAGTATAGTGTACGTATAGCCCGACGGTATATGAAATGCGGCCTCGCGCTGCTCTCTCTCGACAGAATAATTAGCGAAACATCAAATTCCGTTAAACGCCCGGAATTAATTGGGCAAATACGAATTTAGCTGAGCCGTCCAAAACCCGGGCGTTTATATCCGACGAGGTGGAGAGAGAGAGAGGGAGGGAGAGCAAAAGCTGGAAGGGACAGAGAGAGGACTCTCACTCGCCGACCGTCGCGTGATAAAACGTGATATATTGAAATTGCGTGCGACTGCGGTAAATATCGTTAGAAACTAATGCGATTTTACCAGGTGACATTCTCGCGGATAGAGTTCGATCAACCGCTCGGACGGGGGACTCCGCGAGCGGATAACTAAAATGGGATTTATTTATAGAGTCTGACCTCTCTCTGTGTGTCACGTAAACGCGATTGATTAATTTACAATACTCTGCAAGCATCGACGAGAAAAAAAAGAATTAAATCATTCAACGAACCTCGCTCCCGAATTAGAGGCTTATTCGAGACTATCGCGATGATAAATAAAAACAAGTTGGAGAAACAAAGTAATTGATTCGACATCGAGACTCTGTGTCGTTTACCCGTAGCGGGTTGTGCGTACGTTAGCATTAAAAAGCAACAGAATCGAACGAAGCTCGTGAAATATCTCACTCAAACGACATTGATTAATTTATAACACTCCGCAAGCATTGACGAGATAAAAAAAGAAGCAAAACATTCAACAAACTTCGCTCTCGAATTAGAGGCTTAGAATTAGAACCATCGGCGAGAAAAAAAGAAGAAAATCATTCAAACAATCTCGCAATCAAATTGGAAGCTTATTCCAGACTCCCTCGATGATAAATAGAAACAAGTTGGACAAACAAAATAATTGATTCGATGTCCGTCCGTAGCATTAAAAGCAATATCGAACGAGGCTCGTGAGCAATCTCACGTAAACGCGATTGATTAATTTACAATACTCTGCAAGCATCGACGAGAAAAAAAAAGAATTAAATCATTCAACGAACCTCGCTCCCGAATTAGAGGCTTATTCGAGACTATCGCGATGATAAATAAAAACAAGTTGGACAAACAAAGTAATTGATTCGACATCGAGACTCTGTGTCGCTTACCCGTAGCGGGTTGTGCGTACGTTAGCATTAAAAGCAA
>JAPYZD010003992.1:0-25848 GCA_030522725.1 Ichneumoninae sp. B BG-2022a
CAATCGTACCAACGTCATTTTTTGTTATTTTTTTATTTTACAACCGTATTTACTCTGCGAGATGGTCGTTCGCGGTACACGTTCGGGCACGCAGAGAGCGAGCTGCAACGCTCGAGCGTCCGTAATAAGTCGCCACTGAGAGCGTGTCGTGGAAGACGCGCGCTTCTACGTGGGCCCGAACGGACGAGAGAAATAAGAGAGCCGCACACAGAGACACGGAGGCACACGGACGGTAGAGAAACGCAGAGAGAAGAATCTTGGTCGCACACGCGAGAGACACACCGATTGGGCAGAGCATCGGAAGGAATATGCAGATAAAACCCGGTACGTCGACTCCGTCACGTTCGTGCACAGTGAAGAAAACTTGACGAGAGAAAAATAATTTTTAACGGGAGACTCACTGAGTGAAGAAGCAATAAAAACGATGCGGTACGACGAAGACCACAGAAAAATAGCGGAACACGCGCAGTAAGCGCACACCTTCACGCCGGTAGCCATTACGCGCGCATTCGACTCTTCCGCCGCAACGCAAGTGCCGGCTCCTGCACACGTACACCACTCGTCGTCGTTGTTGTGTGATTTTTCTCGATTATTTTTTGTTTTTGTTTTTTTTTCGATGTTTCACCGGCTCGACGAAAAGTCGAAGGTGAAAAATTGATCGTAAATTTCGAGGATCGAATTATAAACGACGGAGAAGACTTCGCTTTGCGCGACGGAGCTGCCGGATACAAGAGAGAGAAAGCTAGAGAGCAAGGAGGAAAAATAACGCATTAACCGAGCGACACCGGAAGGGCGTTCGTCGTATCGTGTGGAGAGTTACGCAGTGAAAAAAAAGAAACAGAAATTGAGACACGCCAGTTCTTCTCGGCCATCTTCCGCTTCATCTTGTTTACTCGTGCGACCGAGGAGAACGACGATTGTTGTTACGAGTTCCCGATGACGATAACAATGATGAAGTGTGTGAAGAGTGCTTCTCGAAATTGAACGTTTATCGCTCGCCAAAAAAGAAACGAACGAGTCTCGTGTGCCCGCCGACAGTATTTTTCTCGCGACCCCGGGTATTCCGGTTGTCGGTAACGTTACGCAGTGGAGAATGAACCAAAGTCGTTTCGACTGCGCGCCCAGGATATAAAAAAAGGAGAGAGAGAGAGAGAGAGAGAGAGAGAGAGAGAGAGAGAGAGAGAGAGAGAGAGAGCCAAAGAAAAAAAAACAGAGTTAGATATAAAGAGGGTGAGAGAGAATTTTTAACCGGATTCACCGGTGATGTCGGCTGTGTGTTCTTCACTGCAGTAATACCGTACGATCACCGGCTCGTGAAAACTCGAGAAAAAAAAAGAAATGAATCGTAATTCATCTTCAGCCTCTACGTCTCCACGTCATGTTCTCACGTAAATATGAAACGTACACACAACACACAAGATTTTTTTTTTTTTTTTATCGGTACACAAATAGTACAGATAAACGAAAAACCCTCGCTTATCTATCAGTCGGTTTTGTATGATGTATATCTATAAATTTATATCTGTTTACTATAAATATAATGCGCGCGGATTCGGGTCACTCGCATGTTTTTTTTCTTCTTCACCACGCGCATGCCGTGTCTATCTCTATGTAGCCGGACATCGAGTTAATATCGTGTGTTTGAGGGAGCCTCTAACCGCGAGCGTATATCTATCAATGATTATTAACGAGTTATTACCGTGATGCTAATTAAGTTTAATCGCAAGGCCGCCCGTTCGTTAAAGTTAATTGCAGCGGCTCGGTGAGCGTGGCCGAAACCGGCGATGCCATCGAACACGTTGCGGCTGCTGCTGGTCGTTCTTGCCGCACGTTAATTGCCACGTCCTTCGCGGTCGGTACTCCATCGAACGTTATTTTCTTTTTTTCGACCTCCGATTCTTCGACGAATCGAAGAAAAATCGAAGCTAAAATAGAATCAAGTTAGATTCAACGTCGCGAAATATTTTCTCCATCGGTAATACCGGGAGAGTCGAATCTTCAGGGTCGACGTAAAATTTTTTCGTCGGACTGTAACACATCGATCGCATCGCGCTCGCATGCGGTGTGCTGCCGGGTGACGGTCAATGCGCGACGTCTCGATTGCACATTCCGTGCAGCTGCACGGAGACTGGCCGGCACAGTCTGTAACTCGTCGGGTTCACGCGCCGAACGATACATAATGCTCTCTCTCTCCCGTACTCGCGCGGTCGCTCATTCCAATTTATTATTTTTTCTTCGAGTCCTTTTCGTTCGCGCGACCTTGAACGGAGCACTTTGTTGTTCGCGAGTCGCAGCTCGCCGGTGAGCCTGGCAGGGAAGGGGGGAGGGGGACAACGGGTACCCCCATACTCTTTGGAATCACGCGGATGGAACGGCCGGAATGACTTTGGGACAATGTAACAGATTTGTATCGCAATTCGTAGATATACCTTTCACCGGTAACTCTCGCGCGTTATTCGAAGAAACGGACGATCTAATGTCTCCCTGTAACACATAACGTCATAAATGCCGTTGAGCTAGAAAAAGAATCAATATAAAAAAAATGTAATTCCAAAAATACTTTTCGGGAATTAGAAACCAAGTATTGTAACCGATGAGGTGATATTGTATTAAAACAAAGAGTTAAGGAGAATGGGCGCTTACAAGATTTCCCAGTACGCCTCGCATTATAATCGTGAATATCGATAGTTCGGTACCGCGGCGACCGCTTATAAATTCGTAATCGTCGGCGCGTGCACACGAGGCATTGAATAATACATACCTCTAGCGTATTATGCGCAATTTCAAACATTGTACGTTGCTGTAATTGTTGCAATCCAATGTAAGGATTTTTTTTTTTTTTTTCACTTTCGTTAAGCATTCCACGTGTAACTCGCGGGTTAATCGAGTACGTCAGCGCTTTTATTTGCACTTAATAACGCCTGCGCGCCGTGGATAAAAAAATACTTGTAATCCTTGCAACATCTCCACGCGCCAACCGCTATCACAGACTTTTCGCGCGGTTACTTTTTTTTTTTGCTTATATACGGTCGCAACCGATGAATGTTTTCAATAATCGAAGCTTTTTTCGTCCCGCTACACTCGGTCGTCCGATCCGATCGGTACAGACTCCTCGTAATTTGTGTAATAAGCATGTTACTTCTATTCATTGCATAGATGTTTTTTTTTGTTATTCCATACATTTAATCGATCAATTACTACGTCTCCATCGCGATTATCGTCGATGTTGCCGACTTAATCGAGTCCAACGCGAGCGCGTCTGTGAATATATTAACAACGTTCTTTCATATCTCGTTACTTTTCTTATTGCCATCGCATTACCATATAACATTGTACGAGGTACAAGAGGTCGTTTCTGTATTATGTGAACAGAATATATATATATATATATATATATATATATACATACATACATCATGCCAATAATCAAAGAAGTTTTGTTCGCTGTGTGTGGAGTCTGGAGCGTATTCGTAATGTCGCGTGAGACGTGTGTGATCAATAAATCCGTTCGTGCAACGCAAACATAGAGAGACAGAGAGAGAAAGAGAGAGAGAGAGAGAGAGAGAGAGAGAGCGAGAGAGAGAGCGAGAGAGGGGTCTCTCGCGCGCGCGGCCCCCGGTGGAAGGGTGGATCACGTTCACGCACACCCGCGCGCACGTGCGCCGCCGCGACGCACTGAGAGCACCGCCTCTCCGCGAGAGAGCGAGGTGAGGAAGCGTGCGCACCTCCGCGGCGCGACTAGTCTCTGAGGCGAATTTAATCCCCGCGACGAAGCTCCACGGGAATTCACCGTCAGAGATAAGCGACAGGCACGCCGAGGGCACGAAAAACCGATCGTAAACGCAAAATTTACGCGCAACAGACGCCCCTGTTCGAAGTCGTTTTTTGATACGTACCGTCGCGAATCAATGATGCGACGAAAATATCCTCGAATCTTGAATGAATGAAAAAGACGCACCGCCTACGTCAATCTCGCATCAATTTTCATTTCATTCGACTATCGGTTATCGGCTCGAATTGACGCATGCAATTTTTTTCATTCTAACCCATCGGTTTATTAATTCACATTACAATTCGACGTAACGCGAATTCAATTGCCTTTGTTCACATGTGACAATATAAACGAATCTGTTTTGACAATTTCTTTTTTTGTTATTTTTTTGAACGAGGTATTTTATAGCCTGTAGTATTTATTTAGTTTTCTTATCGGTCGTCGTAACATGTTTTCCTTTATCGAGTTCAGAGAGATTTCATACATACGAGAGAGAGTAAAAAAAAAAATTAAAGATTGAACTGGAAGGTCTCATTCACTCCTCTACTGTTCTCCGACGCTCTACTCTCTATATCTACGCTCTAGCTTCCCGTCGTGTTTTGATAAATTCGATACGAGCTTCCTGGCCTTCCTGTCGGAGGCGCGTGAGCTGACGAGAGCGAGAGACCGCGGAGGAAGGAGCGGCAGCACGTTTCGTCCCCGCTGCTGCTCTCCGTTACAGCTTGTGCTAACGTAAGCAAAGCCCGAGAGCCCGTATAGTAGGAAACCACGTGAGTGCGTATATCGCCTCGCTCTCCCGCCCGATGGCTCGCACTCGTCGCCCCTTTTCCCCTGTTTACCTCGCAATATACTTCATACCCGTGAGCTTGAACTTCCGTGCACCTCTGTACACGAGCTCTTATTCAAATTTTACCGAGGCAGTCGTATAATCGACGTCTGTCGAACGTGAAATTTAATCCCCGGGTAACGTTTTCGACGGTGAGTCGCCCATTCCATTCTCCGAAGCCCGAACTTCCGGTTGAATAGTTAAAAGCTAAAACGATAGACCGCAAACGCATATTTCATTAGGACTAGAGGCGTTTGTTTGTGGTGAATTTTCTTGGAAATTAATTACCCGCTACCTGGGGTATGTCAGAAACCCAAACTGCGATAGACGTGGCTGCATCAGATACCCTATAAAATTCCGGGTATCGTTTCTCACCCAATGAAACGACCAGCGGTTATTTGATCGATACGAAACCTCGAGCCTTCCTTTTCACCCTTCGTACACGGACCCAGCGTGTCTGTGAGCGGGTGGGCGCGCGTCCGCACTTCGGCTCTAACAGCAAGAGGGGGGCTCGTTCATCCCCTTAATGACTGACTCACACGCTTCTCGCTTCACCGACCTAATATCAAAGCGATTCTACTTCATACTATCACTCGATACATATCAAAGTCATCGAGGTTTCAAGGATACGAGGCTGCATTAGAATCTTCGAGGAATATTATTGCTCGAGAAAACATTTATAAATAACACTTGTTCCGAGAAGCTAAAGAGAGAGGCATAGTATGATCGATCATTATTTACATTTAATGTTATATTGAGCACGATTGGCCAGATTTTGCCGATAAATAAATCCGCATCGATATTTATCAACGCTTATTTCTTTTGACTCTTTTTTTTTTGTTGGAATTTCCTTATCTCTTTAAAATTACGGTGCAGTGAATGAGTGACTCTCGATGTATTGTGTGTTCGTAAAGATGTTCAGGCTCGCAATGGAAACAAATTTTATCGGCTCTTGGATTTTTTTTTACCGCGCGGTCCTAAAGTAATAGGCGTGAGGAGGTGTTGCCTTATCAATAATGGACTGAGGGGACGTCGCCGGAGGGGGGTGCGTGCGCCAGCAAATAGAGGATAACGACTCGCAATGAAAACAAAGATTAAATTGCGTTGTACGCGATCAATATGATTCTCTCGAGCTCCTAGGCGTCGATAGTCGGGATTAATACACTCGTGTGTCGCGTAAAATAAAATAGTTAAAAACAAAACAAAACAAAGACGGGTGGGTGGGTTTATGAAAGGTCGGAAAAAAAATCAACGATGCGATTGCGCACAATACACGATAATCTGACGAAAATACAATTATCGATTGAATGAAGTGATAGGGACGCGTCGCGAGTAACTTTGAGCCTCGTAAGTCATTGCCGAGTCTCCATGCGTCTCGCCAGTAATCCGGCTGTCTCTTATCAACGCCGGTAACTCCGTTAAAACCGAGTTGAAGAGAATTGGCTCTTTCGCTCATGTTCGCGAATTCGCGTAAACAAAGGAAGTTCCCGCGACGTTTGCGCCAACCACGTTATTGGTCGGCGATAAAGAGAATGCGAATTTTTCAGGGTCGCATACTTTGTATCTACGATTTACGCGCTCTGACGTCACTTGCATCAAATTTGTATCACAACAAAGTTTTTTTTTCTCTCGACTCGTGACTCGACGGGGATAACATTAGTCCTTTGATGTGAATCAGCTTGAAGGGTCAAGTTATAATTCGCGTCGCAGGTATTTGACTCGAGCATTTCGAAAAGTTTTCGTTTTACCCACTCACATTGTTCCTGAATAATTAATCATTAAGAGAATTTTCCAAACAGTGGATTATAAAAATAAACCACGGAATGCTAGCATAAGGACAAGTACAAGAATCGTTTGCCCGGTTGAAATTTTTATTGCGGCTAACCGCATAAGCTTGTAAGTGACAGATACCTCGATATTCGACAAAGTACGATACCGCGTCGAGATGGGCGTTAAGCCCGGGCATATCGCCGTAGAATTTCGTATATTTCCCTCGCATTCTCTCAGGAGAAGCAGTAACGTGTTATTCGTCGGTTTCTTCTTATTCCTTCGAGCAGGCAGATTTTTACCTGAGATCCGTAATATATTTCTACTAGTCTCGCCGGACTCGCGTCGTCTATAGGTATAGAGTTAGTACCTGGAGAGACTTAGCGTGCGATGTTTGCCGTCAGTGGTCCCGAGGAGCCGGAGAGATACGGCATAGGGGCAGCTGGCCCGATAATTGCGCCGGCGGAAGATATTAATGGTCCCCGAAGATTCGTCTCTTCGTACTCTCTTCTTGCGCGTTACTTCGATCCTTCGATCCTTCGCTCAGGTATAATACTTGCTGTCTTTCTCTCTCCCTCTCTCTCCCGGGAGCGTCTGTATCGCATGCGAGACCTGCGTCGATATTACCCGCGGGCCGGACAGTGTTCGTGTGGGTGAAAATATATATATATATATACCTGGAAATTCGTATATATATACCTGGAAATTCGTTATTCGGCTATAGCCCGTCTGCCTATTTCCGTGGACTCCGAGCACTCTCGTAGCTGGTTACTCCCCAGGCCCGCCCGAGAAACCGGCGGGTTTGTAGAGTAACCATAGTGACCGTACAGGCACAAACTTTATCCCTGGCGTATTACCGAGTCCTCCGACGGAACGAGAGGCGACCACTCTCTCCGAGAGAGGAGGAAAGCAAAGATTTATGGAAGCGAGGCGGCCGACGATGGGAAATTTAGAGAGTCATAAAAGAACTGAAAATCTCATACGCTCGCTGCGCCAACTACCGTACGAATTATACTGTCCCATACAATTTCATTATTTATTGTCCGTTATTTACATTCGATGGAAAGTGTTATCGAGCTCATTGCCACTCGTTAATCCACCGGGAGTAACTCCCGTTAATAACGGCAGTAACTGTAAAAAGAAAAAAAATGCTGTACAAAAGTTTATAGACAGTATACGAAACTTGTATTCAAGTAAGAAGTAAGTGATAAAGTTTATGCTTGGTAAATTTATTCGTGATCTTCAGACATGATTTATATAGGTGAAGATTAATTTCGTTGCATTGTTTTAACTGTGTACGGTATTTTTTACTGTGATTTTCATTGCAAATTCTTTTTTCTTGAACGATTATCACTTCGGATATTTTGTGTATTTTTACACGAAAAAAAAATGCGACGGGTCTCTCTCGGTAAAGTGCGCGCGCACACCATCCAGTGTTCTCATTCCATTTCTTTAATGGACAAGTCCACAAGCTCCGGGGGTTGTAACGGGTAACGTTCCTCTTTTTTTCTTATGCTTCTGCTTGTCTCTTTCTTAATCTTCTTCTCTTCGTCTCTTTTCTTATTCTTTTGACGCTGACAAACGATCGAAGCGTTACGATGCGGCGTGTGCGAGATATAAGAGTCCGAAGGCAAAAGTGAGCGAGGCAGGGACGAGTAGCGCACGGCCCATCGGGCAAGTGATGCCGACCCTCTTCGTTTCACCCGCTCGCTCTCTTCGTCGAGCGACAAAGTTTCGTTGCGAAAAAAAGTCGAGCGACGCGCGACGAATGAAAATCCGAAGGGTGAGAAAAGACACGCGGTTCTTGCTTCGCGAGCAAAGAAAGAGCGCGAGATATATATACATATATATGTATACATATATATAGAGGCTGTCTTTCTCTGCTGCCATGGGGGAGATTGCATGCAGCCTCGAAGGGATAGAGAACCGACATTGAACAAATATATATATATACACACATACCAGTCGAAATTTGCAACCCAAAGACGAATCGTGACAGAGACATTTCGCTACTTTTCGAAACTTTGTCGCGTATCATATATATATGTATATGCATATACTTTTTTTTATACTTCGTTGGGGGGAGAAAAATATCCCCAAGCTCACTTTCTTCTAAGGTTCTAGTTAAAAATCTCTATAACCACACGTAAATAATTGTGATGAGAAATATATCCGGAATATATGGTTCATCGACCGCCGAGCGTTACTCGATGTATCAGGATATAGCTTCGAACTTTTTTTTCGTCCGCAAAATTTATTTTCTCGTATATCACGATCCAACAAATTACCGTTGGGCGATAAATAATTTTGTATCCGAGCATACTTTTGACGCTACGGAAAATAAAGACTGGGAGGCGTTGCGAGTTGCGGAATACAAGTATAAAGTATAGTTGGACTTTGCGTGGGTACACGGGAGCAAAAAAAAGAAGGAAAAAAAAACTTTGCGTACGTAGTCCAGGGCGTGGCTTCGGGTGTATCCATCTACGTCCTGTCTCTCTCCCGTACCGTCTGGATACACAAGGGACGGCGAGGGTCCTGCGGAGCGATGTGTGTACGAAAGGGCCGAAGGACGATGCGGAGATGGGGAGGAGGCGGAAGGACCATTTATATACATACACACACGCGTATACGGTGTACGGGGCTGCGTAAAAGCAATATGCGCGGTTCGAGCTGTTCCCCATAGTGAGAGTGCCGTGCACCAATCACCGAGCGGATCGTGCGTCGAAGTGGGGTCAAAATTTCGAGTAACCAAACGTAGAACGGCAGATATTTAAAAATTTTATTATCGCGAATATTAAAATACCGAAAAATAAGTTATTCGAAATTGTTATGTTCATTGTATGATTTATTGGAGTGCCCTTTTATTTGAAAATGTATTTTTAGACAGCATTTATGTGAAATACATTTTTTTTTAAATGAAAATGATTTAGAAATACAAGATTCACTAAATTTGTAATAATTTAGGTTTAGGCTGATCCAAATTTTGTGGCTGAAAACGTTGACCCCTACCATGACGAAATGGCCTCCCGTGACTTTATGCTTGTTTCAATATTACGTAGCGCGCCTTACCAACATCTCGGACTCTTTTGCCGTATACACTGATTGAAACTTACGTGGGAATACCGGACAACGATTAAATGTTGCGCCGATTCGTCCGATGTACCGTGTTGGCTGCTAGTCTCTCGAGCACGATTAAAGTAACCGAGCCAGTGCTCTCTCCCTGCGTGGCTCGCTCACCGAGCGACACAGCTTTAACGGATGCGTGGAATGTCTCCGTGCCTCGCCGCCTTTCCCCCCGCGATTCTGATACGCACTAACGCAACGGGTAGTCCCACGCGTACACCTCTACGTACCCGAGCGTCCTATCGTATTTCGAGGTGATTCGTCATTTCCCATATCGGCCCGTACGATCGATAAATTTACCCAAAAAAAAAACATGAAAGAAATATCTACACATATGCGTTGAAATAAAAATAACGAAAAAGCCAATGTTCGTATAACATTGATAAAAAGGGAAATATAGAGATTTTTGTTATAAAAATCGTAAAAAGTGTTGAGGTGCGGAGAGGAGTGGAGAAGAGCAAAGAGGAGGTTTGGAATTGAAAAAAAAAAATAAAATAAATACCCGCAGCTCCGATGGGTATGGTATATGGCTGGTACGAGAAGCATTAATAACCGCTGCCGTTGGTAGATCTACAGTAGTGAAAGAGAGAGAGAGAGAGAGAAAGAGCCGATAAGAGAGCAGAGAGACGCGCGGATGGCATCGATTAATCTCGGCAAGGCTTAATTGCCGTACGGCCAGAGAGGGAGAGGGAGAGAGCCCAGGTCGGTGTTGAGACAGGGAGAGAGAAAGAGGAAAGGCAAGAGTCAGGACGGGGGAACGAGGAGAAACGTGGCGAGGGTAACTCCGATGCTGTGTGCGGAGTAGGAACCGCTTGGCTGTAGGTCGACGAGAGACCCGTGAGCTTGGCGACGGGACGACGGGGGACGAAGGGGTAGAGTTCGAGGAGAGAATAGACGAGAGAGAGAAAGGTACATAAATGCCTCGGAGGTGCTCTCTGCAGGTGGAGAAGAGAGACGAGCCAGAGCAGCAGGGAAGTGCCACACCTCGAAATTCGCGACATTCCTCAATCTCAGCTGCATCGACCGTTTCTGTACGAGGCACACGAGTCGATTTCTCGGATCTCTCAGAACGTCTCGTTCTTGATTCTATTCCGTGTAATTAACTAACTGCACGAGCTCGAACTTTTCTCTGCACGGGCAAAAAATATATAAACGCCAAATATATTGGAAATATATTTTCGACAAAAAGTTCTCTATCTCGCGCATCGAAAATCACATGTAGCAATACAGATGTATTGCTACATCTGGTAAATTCATTTAAACTATTTTCCAGTCGACATAACCTATTTTTCTTTCGTGAACACGTTCTAATCCGTGATAAATGTTTATGTTCGGATAAGAACAAGCGTTTTTCGTAAGAATATCCTTCGCAGTCATAAAAACTTTCTTGAATGAGGCCTTCAAAATCATGACCGACTGGGCAACACTGCCATCTTTGCTCGATGTTGATTCCCAATATTTTACATATAAAAAAGAAAATAATACTTGCAAAAATACCAAAAAGTTCTATCAACGTCGGATACATTTTGCACATGTTTCTCTGCGAAATTGTTTCCAGATTCTGCCGCTCTCATCACTATCCCATCAACAAAAATTCTATATTTGCAATAAAGAATCTTTCACAATTTTCTATCCAAGACAAAATACTTCGAATCTCGGATAGATGGGCGACACGCTGAGAAATGCTCGGACAGTGGACGAATTGAAGGTAGTTTCGAAGTGGAATGGCGGGTGATTTTCATCGACAGACGCGGAGGACGTTTATTGGAAAGGTCGTCAGCCGGTAGTAGCCGACCCGCGATCGAGCACGCACCAGGATCCAGGGTGTCGTTGGTATCTTATACCGGGTGTGCGACACAGTCGATCAGTCGATTCTCTCGAAAAACTCGTCTCGTTCGTATATTTTATTTTTCTTGTTCCTCTCCGTAATTCTTGCCCGGTGGAGCAAGATGATGATAAGATCGCGCGAGTTTCAGACGGACTAAAGTTATCTCGAATCGGTATTGCGTGGGTGCACGTGAATTGAACATGTGAGCAGGTAATATTACGCGGAGCAAAGCTCAGCACGCTCTTCGTGTTTGTCCGACTGTCTGTGCGGGAAGTTTGTGTACTTTATAGACGCGTTCTCGCTCCGTTTACGATATTGTATATACATAATATATAAAAATATACACGAATATAGTAAACATTCCGTGGAGTGCGTTTTATGCGTATATAAACTTTTTACGATGCATATACCAATGGTGACGTTTGCATTTTCTTTGTTTTTCCGAAAAAAAGACAATATATTTACCAACATTTACGTATTGCAACGATTACTGCAGATTAAAAACAAGTTCGAATCGACTTTCGTAATCGCGTGCGAGCATTTACAATACTGGGCGTACACACGATAACTCGGAGGTGAAAGGCTCTGGTTGCTCAGTATATACCATAGTGTTCGTGCGCGCGCGTGTGTGTGTGTGTGTGTGCGTGCGTGCGTGCGTGCGTGCGTGCGTGCGTGCGTGCGTGCGTGCGTGCGTGCGTGCGTGCGTGCGTGCGTGCGTGCGTGTGCGTGCGTGCGTGCGTGCGTGCGTGCGTGCGTGCGTGCGTGCGTGTGCGTGCGCGCGCGCGCGTGTGTGCGCGTGTGTGTCTCAATGCTCGCCATTCAATTTCTCCGAGCAATATTGCTTACGCCATTGTTGTAACAACGTCGTAAGCAAGAGTCGAGCTTTCGATCGGTAATTACAGTGCGGTTCCACTACTGCGTACACCCAGTCTTGGGACTCTGCGTATGGAAGTGTGTAACGCGATGGGAGGCACGCATCGATTCGCGGAGCGTATAATGCCGAGAAGGACGACGAGGCGAAATGTTATTCAGGGGCATGGGAGAGAGAGTCGGCGAACGTTTCATTCATGCGACACAATGGAATCGAGCGAGGTACATTCTCTATCTCTGTCCTGTCCATGTGTGCACCCATTACTCGTGCACACACGTGTTACGAAACCGTGTGCCCGTATACTCTCCCTTTTATAGAGAATCATCGATTCGCTGTACCGCACCGAGTTCTCACCTGTTCTGGCTTAAGTATTGTCACGGGAGGCCTATATATTATTTTCATTTTATTCGAATAAATGTATGAGATTAAAATAAATCGTTTCTGTGGGCGGTTATGACATGGAACTTCGCGAATCGTGATGAGGAATTGAGTGTGACCCCAGGCACACTGTAGAATGTCACAGTCGGTCGAATCGACACTATTTTTGAAATGTTTTTTTCAACATTTTCGGATATTTCGCAATAGTTATGATTCAAGAAAATGAATGACGACGTTTTTGTTGTCTAAAACGATTTTGTGCTCTGTTCTCTCGCTCCGATTCGTAGAACCATCGATATATGCTTATTAGTTTAAGACGAAATTGTAACGAAATAAGACTTATTTTTTTTATTAATAGTTTACGTATTTTTGATGTTTAGAAACGAGAAGAAACTCTGGCGGCGGCTCGAGAGGAGTGGAAGGAACTGTGCGGCGCAAATTGACAGAGTCGTAGGACCGAGATAGGATCGAGAGGTGTGACTGAGAAGCTCCAGGAAGCGAGAGCAGCGAGAGAGGTGCACAGCGGCCGAAATTCGACGGACGGGGCATGCTAAGCGAAGCCATCGTTGACGCGGGTCAGCAAGGTAAAAGGTCGAGCGGAAGTGGCCGAGAGTCGAAGAAGAAACGTCGTCTCGTGAGGCTCGAGAGGTCTGCAGGTCGGCTAATTCTCAATCGGATTTCGACGGTATGACGCGTCGTTCAGGCCTCGGGAGAGCACAGGCTCCAAGCGACACGCTTCGCGCTCTCGCCGTTCGTACGATCAAGTGATATTTTTTGTCAGAAACGGGAAAGAGGCGCGTCAAGCTAAAAGGAAAACAAGACATAAACTTTCGCCAAAGTGACCAGGTATGTTATAAAAACAATCCACCGATCATATATCTGTAATAATAATAATAACGTAAAAAAAAAATCACCGAATAAGTCGCTGCAATACCGATTCTCGATTGTTTCAGGAACAAGACTCGTCGTTACCCGGATACTCTCAACTGTCTCTGTACAACGAAGTGTCAGTGGTAATAAAGTCTTGCGACGAGAGAGAAAAAAAAATATATATATATATAGATATAGATATACATAGATATATAGATATACATATATCATCTGCGACTTCGGCTCTTGATGGAGCGTTGACCTTGGTCAGAGACGAGAAGAAGAGGCACGAGGTGCAGAAAGAAGTATCGGAGGACCGAAGTGAGAGTGTTGTTTTTTTTTTTTTTTTTTTTTTTTTTTTTTTTTTTTTTTTTTTTTTTTTTTTTTTTTTTTTTTTTTTTTTTTTTTTTTTTTTTTTTGTTTTTGTTTTTTGAGTAGTGCGGGCACGATAGCACCTCTGGTGCCCTCGGCCGTGGGTCCCGGGGGGACGGACGCCATGGCGGCCTCTTCCTCCTCGTCGAGCGGCGAGCAGCAGTACGCATTGAAATGGAACGACTTTCAGTCGAGCATACTGAATTCGTTCAGGCATCTTCTCGATCAGGAGGATTTTGTCGACGTAACGCTCGCCTGCGACAGTAGTAGTTTCACGGCGCACAAGGTCGTTCTATCGGCGTGCAGTCCATACTTCCGGAGATTGTTGAAGGTGAGCAAAGAAAATCTTATCGAAAGTATATGTAATCTTCCTCTGCCAGCAAAAAGTCAAGTCCCTTGTCGATGAGTGGTCATCCTCTTACAATTTTAAATACTTTTCTTATTCGGACCAAGGCATTTTTTTTGCATGTGCGTATAACCGTTCCTAACAATTATCAGCAAGGGATGTTTTTTACAATTCTACCCCCTCCCCAATTATTGTAACAGAATGGCGTCACGGTTAAATCGAACGATGTGTACGTTTCACGGGTATTGATGAATAACGAAAATCCCGGGGCGTACATTTCGTACCGGGAATTCCGTGCGAGTCACGTTTAAAAACGTGCGCGAGTCCGTGCGTGCGCGAGGTCGGGACTGTGACGGTAGCGTGTCTCGTGCCTGAAGGGGGAATGTGGTGGCGCATGTATACGGCGAAACCGAGACAGAGGAAGAAAATTGGAAGACGAAGGAGGATGTGAAAGAGCGAAAGAAGAGAGGAGGCGGTTCCCCGTCTGGGAAGGACTTCCGGCCTGATTTGCATAATAGCGCTGGGCGCGCAGACACGGGGGGCTGTAGGGGTCCGGAGCATAAGGGAACGGTGTCCCGTCGCGGTTCTCTCGTTACTGTTTCTCCCCCCACGCTCTCCTCATGGAAAAGACAGCGAGCAGAAGACCATCGATCACTTTGACCTGTCGACAAGCATTCGGCTACCGAAGCCTCGACCATATCTACGGAGTTCTACGGTGACCAGATTCAAAATATCAAAAACCGAGCACCCTTACTCGGTTGAAAGGAAATAACAGATTAATCCTCAGTTAAGTCGAGACGATTTTTAACAATTTTCGCGGATACAAAACAAGTCCATCTCAAATGGAGGACGTAGTCCATTTTGCCCCACTCATAGAGCAATTCCGGAAGATCGGTTGGGAATTAATTGCGCCTTTAGGGAAATAAAATACAAATTTAATGGCTCCAGACTTTAACTTTTCGCCGAATTACAATGAATCACCCAATAAAACTCGTATAACCGTCGATTTTCAATGTTCATTTTTTTTTTTTGCTTCTCTCTTTCGATTTTAAGAGGAAACTGTGCAACTAGCGCGTATAAACGAATAATAAATGAGGCGTAGAAGAAACAGCCTGCAGCAAAGCCTGGGCTCGAGAGACGGGCTACTTTCTAATCGGCGCGTTCGCCACTAAATGATTTTAAGTGTTCGAAGTTACTTAGCCAAGAGATAAGATCGTCGATGCGACGCGTTACGCCGTAACATTACCTCGAGATTCTCATTATAGCGTTCGAATCGTACGCATCCTTTTTTTATGTACATAAATTTCGTGAGAACTTTGGAATAAATGAGGAAGGGGACAATTTTTTTTTCGTCGTAGAATCGACATGGTGACAAGCTATGCCGTGATATCAAGGATATACCGCGGAGTGAAACGAGCAAAAGAGTCACCTCCCCTCACGCCCCTTCTATTTCACCATCTCGTCCAATTCCGTGGAGGCATTACGTTCTATTTAAAACTCCAGACAAAATTTTCCGTCGTTCGTGAGCAACGGCGAACGGCGACTCTGTGTGTTGTCCCTCCCAGTCGACAAGTTCTGTGCGTGTAAACGATCGACTCGAGAGAGAAAGAATCGTTCCCGTGTCGTACGTTTCGGTAATGTAACTCAAACGTCTGGTGACGAGTTTGTCGCAACGCCCGTTTAAGGCCGTTCGATATGCGGCAAACAAACTTATTCGTGCGATCGTTCGAAGCATTTTTTTACACGGCCCAAGCGTATAATGGGAGAAACATTTTTATATACTGCATGTATATATACGTATTACGCGAGGACCATTACGATCGCGTTCGAAGGTTGGACGGGAAAACGAAAAAATGACATAGTCGTACCGAGCATTCAAATATAGTATGGCGGCTCGTTAAAAAAATTACACGATCGATAGATCACTTACGCTTCATGCCAGTCGTTGCATGCGGTACAAAAATTAATAACAATAAAAGCACATTCTCAACGCGCCCAACGCGGGAAGCAAAATTGTTAATTGTCAGACTGCTATCATTGCCGAGAGATACTTTTTTTTCGCTTGTGGACCGGGTTTTCGTATCAAATGTTGGGATGGAAGTAAAAAGTGAACGGTTCATTAACGATTGAAAAAAAAAAAAAAAAAAAAAAAAAAAAGGCCCCCGCGCACAATCCGCGCAACCTTCCCGGCGCATATTCGGATTCACCATCGCGAGTATTAATGAGACGAACCTCCCTTAAATATATAATGACGCGGAGAAGCAAACGAGAGACGAGATTCGAAATTATCGCGCAGCCCGAGCTAAAAGCTATTAGAATCCTTCGTGCACCGAAAATAATTCGCACAGACCTGGAAGTCTCTAGTTTAGAATACGCGTGTACTAACGAGGAACACTCGAGGTGTAACGAGACGAATCTTGCACAATCCGCATCGCCGGGTAACCGGTACCGCGCTATAACACAAGTCGCGTACCACTGCTCCATATTCTATATTTAAAAGGTTGCCTCTCCCTGTGTGCCCGACAGAGTACGAGGGGGTTGGCCGAACCGTAAGCACGTGCGTGTGCGTGCAGCCGCGGAGTGCGTCGCGCTTTTCACTCCTCTCTTCGAGGAGCCTCGACGAGGTGCGTTTTTATTTCCTTTATATTTATACCAATGCACTCTAGGCACACGAATAGAGTTACGCGCGTGCCCTCGTAAAAGCACGGCGTGTAGTGGATCTGAAAATACATTACACAACTGTTGTACCATGTATAAACTATCGTGTTTGTTTCCGGTGACGCTCCGACACTACGTCCAGAAGGTATTAGTTTAGTTTCAGAAAAACATCGCGCAGCATTATTTTTATCTCAACTCTCCTCGCTCGCAGTCCTATTCGACATTTCGAGGCTACGCCGAGAAAAAGAAAATGCATCGTTAGGGCGACCATAGTCACCTTCCACTGTAAAATATAATTCGTTGGGGGATCATAATCAGAGGCAATTATAATTTAAACAATTAAATACCATTACAGGGAATTATTCCGTATAGTACAAATAATTATATTTCTTCCGAATACATGTCTGGTGTATTTGCGTGCAGATAGACATGCACGCATATATCCAGACATTTTTTAAATATTATTTACCGAATTTTTGGAAAATCCTTAAAATGTTTCCGTGAAAATCTCGATTTTCTGTTTTGTCTTAATGAAAAAGAAGATTCTTCCACGAGGAGGCAAACACAATTGTATATATAAAATGCCCGCATTAATCGCTCGTAGAGGAGATTCGGAATCGCGCGTGCCCTGTGCGTTCATTCCGAGCGTTGATTTCCAGATCGCGTGTCAACCCGCGAAGAGCGGGATCAACGATCGGCTCGAGCCTGCGAGGTCCTCTCGCCTCTGAATATCCCCCGGCAGAAACACCAGCAGCAGCGGCAGCACTCGTCGATGAGTAACGAACGCAATGACGCAGACGTTTAGGCATGCGCTCGCAAGCGGCCCTCGTTAATTCCCCTATAACTCTATACAACGTTAATGCCGTACCTACAGTAAACTATATCGTGCACCAGTGTACGATCGTGTATTACGCTTTTGCGCGCAATCACGTTTAAGAATCGAACGGGGCGAGCACGCGAGGCCTCGGGGCGACGAAGCAGAGAGAAATAAGAACGTTGTTATTATGTGAGAGGGGACGATTTTCTTCTTTTTTTTTCACGAGCCGTGCTTTAGCCGGTAAAAGAGCCTTATCGCTTTGTGAAGCATCAACCGTTCCCTTAATTAATGCGCGCTCTAAACTCGTCTTCCATTGATTTGCCGGTAATATCCTCGAAACTCCCGGGAGAAAATAGAGAAGACCGGAAGGCACTTATGGGCCAAACTCCCTCGAGGGATCGAGGCGCAGGGTGGGTGAGAGTCACCGAGACGAAAATCCCTCGAGACGATTTTGTTCTCGCTCCGGTAACGTTCCGAGATATTTTAGAAAGTTCTCCCTCGTTATTCCTGTTACGGAAATTAAGTTAATTCTTTTTTTTTTGCTTTTCATTTTTACTCTACAATCTTACATGTCGTACTATCGAAACAGGACGTGTTATAACTGATATCACCGTGCTTGGAGCCAGTTTCTACGGAGTTTCTAAAAATTAATTTTCAATTCGCCTGGTTTGTAAGTCGGGTGATAATGACTTTCTCTATTGGCGTCGATTGCCTCGACGTCTCTTCGGGAGATACAGTAAAGGCCTCTGTGCTCCGAGGGATTTCTTCGATTATTGTATCCCTCCGACGGAGCCGAAAATTTATTTATATATCATGGCCTACCGCGAAGCAGTCTTGGCGTGCTTCGATATCCGTTTCACGGGAAAGCATTATCGCGGCGGACCGGACGTTGTTACGATGATAACATGATATTTGCCTTTAAATTAAATAATGCTGCAAGTACAGTTGTTTATTGCAGTTGGAAATCGTTCGGAAACTCGTATGTTTGAAGGCTCGAGTTGAAACCCCGATATTTTCCTCGCAGTTGTTCCGACGATACTATCGTGTATCCTTGTACAACGAGGGAACGAGTGAGCGGGAGCGCGTGCTACACCGAATTATCCGCAACCTAAAAATAAGAGCCCACTCGCTCGTTCGGCCAACGCAAAGGGAGAAACTATTCCGTACGAGACGCACTATACTCGTCCACTCACTACGAAGCCGGGGCAAGATGGTACATTTTTTTCTAAAGAAAAAATAATGCAATAAAAAAAAGTTTTAATTTTCTCTAGAGATTTGTACATAAAAAATCATAAGCATATTATTATACATTTATTGCAGATGTGCTGTTAGTTTAAAGATACAGGATCCAAAGATATGAAAACGGTAATTAATAAATCGTACATGCGGTGAAAAAAAACCTACAGTTTCAATGCAGTTACTAAAAAATATTTTTTGTCTAAAAAAAAATGTTATTATCCATTATTTTTCATAGTCGTTTACGAAATTCGACGGTCCAAAAGTCGGAAGGCCATCTTGCCCCGTCTTGGTACATTGGTGGATAATAAATTGTGCGTTGCTCGCTCCACGTGACGCTCGTTCCATCTTTCTCGTTGTACGAGTCGGGTACGATGTTGACGGTTTCTCCCGCTGTTATATTATAGTAGGGACCGAGTGGATACGACGCGGCGTGGGGGAGTGAGATAAAAAATACACACACACACATATATATGTATGTATGTATATATATATACACATAATGTAAGGAGTGAAGAGAGTCGTCATGGATAGGAGAGGGGCGGAATGAGAGAAAAGTTCGAGTGGAACATAAGTGGTGTGCGTACGCGGTGGACTACGCACTCCGCTACTATATATGTTAGGATGTAATTCAAGAATTCAACTATCCAATCAACGGGACACGAGGCAAACTCGGAGAGGCTCCCTGCCTCCGCTCGCGTCGAGTCGACGAGGCTCGTGGAAAAAGGTAGAGGTGGGGGAAACATGAGCTCGTCGGTGTCGACGTTCCTCGCCCGAGTGGGGATACTACTACTAATTCTACTCGCAACGACTGCGCCCGACGGAGAGAGAGCGCGGAAGAGCAATAAATTAAACAAACGCTATAATAGAAAAGACGAAGATAAAATATTACTTGGATGATATTTAATATAATTCTGTCCAGTTCCAATTAAATATCATACGCGACTATACGAATTGCGTGCCCTCTCGCCCCCCCCCCCCGGGGGGGGGGGGGGGGGGGGAATAAAAAATCCAAAAACCCTACGGGCAACGGTCGAGGCGAGGCACTCATCGATTTCCTGTCGCATAACTATTTATCAGTACGTTGAAACTCGCGCATGTACGCGCGCGCGCGGGCGAGCCTGGAATTTAAAGTGATTACAACAGCCTTTTTCCACTTACTCGTTATGTACAGTATTCGAGCGTTTACGAAACGGGTAACTCTCCTCGTTGAATTTTACACATTTTGTCGCTTAAGTTTCCATCTCTCTTTCTCGGTCTCGCCGAGAGACTAATTAAGGCCGCCTCGTGTGCGTGCTCTCCTGGCTGCGCGGGGCAGAAACACCCGCGGGTGTCTGCTCGGAGAGTCTTGAGCCCGTTGCTCGAATCTATATCCAGTGCACGTGTGCTGCACCGAGAGATCTCTGTTCTATTCTCTTCCTTTCTCCTTTCGCATACGGGCTCTTTATTTCGAGTAACTGGGTATCGTAGTGTGTAAAACTGGCCTTTCGGCTCTCATTTCTAGTTGAGCGTAAAGTATGCTCGTGTCGGATGACCACCGTTAAAACAGTGTCCTCCAAAGCAACTAATTGCTCTTACACGATCGTCCAGTATCAATATCCAGTTTCACCCTGAACCATACTTTTTCAAGAATTTCGCACCCCAGTCGTTCGATCCCGGATTCGTTTTATAGATAGATGTATAGGGAAGAGCGGGGCAAAACGGGCCGTCACCTCTATTTGAGACGAGCATTTTTTGTTATGTTCCGCAAAACATTGGTAAAAATAGTCCGTATTGCCCCGCTTTCCCACTATATATATATATATATATATATATATATTGTGTATAATTGTATAGGATGCTGCGCTATGATCCAGCGCCACGGGCATACGGAGAGAATCGTTCGAATTTTATTTCCGTCGTTGCGCGGTATACGACGTCAGTGTGTGTGATATACCGAGAAAAACTTTTATTTCTTATTGTCAAGACGGGAAATACGTGAAATGACGAAAGTATTTCTCACATTTTTATATTCGCTGAGACGGACGACAAATATTCTTCGTAAAAAATATATATTACCATTCTCTCACATGAATTTATTTCGAGTCATAATTCACGCGAGTGTAAAGCTCGTTGCGCGTTTTCTATGCGCGACGGACATCGTCGTCATGGCGCGATGCGTGACGACGCGTGTACCGAGAGAAGAAGGAGAAAGGGTAAGGGAGGAAAGAGTGTAGACGCGCACGTTACCAGAAGCTGCGCGTGTTTATTTTTATCAACGGAAGTGCGTAGCTGCTCGTTGCGCATTCCTGCCATGAGACTGTACGTGGATTTGAGGGCATTGAGTCATCGTTGTAACTGCGGGACGATTTTGCGAACGCCAAAAACGAAAAAAATCCAAAGTAATCTTATCAAAATTTTGGGAATCGCACAAATGTCCACGCAGAAATAAAAATAATTTTTTCATCGAAATATAACAAAGTTTCTTTCAATGCAAGGCACCAAATATGTAATTATTTTGATCTCTCAAACACTCCTTTCGATTTTTTATGAAAAGTGTAAAATATTCTAAACACAAAAAAAAAACAACGAATTTGTGACTAAAAAAAAAGATCCGTTAATGTTTTTAGAAATCCATTGGCATTGCCGTTTTTCTAGGTCAAGAACATACTACAAATGATCATAATTCTATAAACAATTAAAAAAATGTCGCACTAATTTTTAATACTACGGAATGGTCGAACCTCCTCAACACCTTGTGACCCTCGGATAGAGCTACGCTAAATTCTCCTCTACCCCGATGCGAATCGCGGCGAGCCCGTTCGTCTGTGTTGTTACGAAGCCATGACTGGCGAGTCCGACGTACTCGAGCACCGTGGCATAACCGGATCAGAAACCATGCAGTCGTATCTACTTTTCTACTTACGCTTTAGTTAGGGTGCTTCGCGTACATGCGAGAGCCTCAACTTCCCTCCCTATAGCCATAGCTTTTGTTGCACAGGTATAGGTTAATTATCGAAAGCGAGCTTAGCTTCTATCGCTCTTCCACCGCGCACACTACGAGCACTCGATATAATTGAATTCTCTTTGCGGCGACGCTCGGGCTCATGCTGGCTCTCTGTCCGTGTGTCCCCTGGTGAGAATGATACACAGGATCGGTGCTGGCCGACGTTAGGCGAATACCGGCCGACGCCGTGCCAGTACTGGCCCTGTGAGTCGCTCCCACTAGGGTCGCTCTATCGACATTCTTCGAGAGCCTCGGAGAAAATAACCCAAAATTCTTTTCAATGCTCGCCCAATAATAAATATCGTGTTTATCGTATACGCCAACGAATGACGCTGTATCGAGAAAACGCTTTCTAAAATCGTTGTGTACAGGATTGTAATAAGGAGAGCCTCGGATGGCTTGCGCCTGACCGGTTGACCGAGTTACGAGAGTGTTAACTTATTCTCGAATATTTCGATTATATAGATTTATACACCATTACAGTCGGAGTATTGGATTGAGGCAAATTATCGATATTTGAAAATCAATGCACCAATGATAAAACATAAGTCGTAGCCGTAGCACACATCACAAACATAAAACATAAATGTTGCTCGTAGATCGTGTGATTCGAGACTCCCGAAGGAGCAGGGCACGTTTTCAGAATTGTTCGTGGAATACAAAAAAATATCTTCTCAAATGGGGGACACGGATAGATTGTATGCTGCTCTCTCCAATCTAATGTTTCACTGCAGTTTCTTATGAGACTGCATTCGGAGTGGTGGGACAGCGAGAACCAATTTCGCACCCTAGTGCGAGAAGATTAATTATTGATTCGGTTCTCTAATCGCGTTACTTCTAATTGATGAAATTCCATGTCGGCTGTCTGCGATTCGTTAATTGAATTGCTTAACGCGTCCCTGACTCCATTCCATCATTCGCCATCACCGATTCTCTTATCCTCTTCATTTCTTCTCACACTGACTACGTTTGAACCTTTCCAATTTGATCTCTAAATTGTTTCACTCTCTCTGCGTCATAAGATCGATAAGAACAATTATCTTGTCGTGATATAATTTATATATATATATATATATATATATATATATAGCACACTATTATCGTATCAGATGTCTGTTTTTCATCTCGCTACAGACGATTGTGTTCGAAGAATCGGTAATTCGACATTGTTACGACTAATTCGCGCGGATTGGGACGGCATCCGTCGTAAATTTGTCTCTTGTCTCGTGAGTCCTATCTATCATGTATCCAGATGGTGAAACAAGGTTTTTACATTTAATAAAAATTTTGTCCTTAGAAGTTACAGTTTTTTTAAACTAGAAAATACCTTTACCGGTTCGTCGAGATTTTTTAAATTAAAATTTCTTTTTTTGTTTCTCCCAAACCTTTATTTTCACACAGAGCCGTGCAGATGCAGGGTAAGATGGGTTACCAAATAAATATCGGAAAAATGCATTGCACTTTTTTTTACTTGCGGCTCCAAAATTCCGGATATATTATCGCAATAAACGGTATCTAGGTCAAGAAATCAGTTTCCGCAATATTTTAGCTCTCTGCGTCGTTGCATCGAGCCGGTTTCGACTGTTGGTTTTCGTGCATGACATACGTCGGTACAGCACACACTATCGATCCCCCACCATCGGTCGTCTCGTCGTGTGTACCGAAGCGAAGTAATCGCGCGGGCGCGCGCGACCGACGTTGCCCTCGATCTATATAATACCCGCTAGACACTTATAGAGACATATAAATAATATATATAATTTATATCGCTTCACCTCTCCAGGCTATTAATAATAATTAATACCGCGACTGATAATTGTCGGAGACCCGATGATATTTTTGTTTCTTTACCCACGTGACAAACCCTGTCGCGTATAACAAAGTGCAACAGGCACTCTCGCAGTTGTAAGAGGGTTGAACCGAAAGTGCAATCCTGATTGCCGCGCGTGCCCTATATAGATTCCTACGCAACGAATTCCATGAGTGATCTCTGTACCCACGGAACTTGCAAATGAAACATAAATTTTCACGTGACACCGAGTGAAAGAGGCCAAAGCCCGGGTTCAACTTTCCATTTCTTTTTTCACTTTGCACAACGCCCACGATCGAGTTTACCGATTGGTCAAGAGTCGCCTATCGTACCGACGATAAAACCGGATTAAACGTCGATCATTACTCGGCTGGTTCGTAAATCAATTCTGGCTTACGTATCAATCGTCGTTACAGTTTTACGAGACAACGGGTTCTCGTCGAGCGCTGAATTAACGATATAATACATTCGCTGCATATTTTCTTTTCAATATATTTATTTATTTGCCTTATTTTTTTCAGGCGAATCCATGCCAACATCCGATCGTGATACTGCGGGACGTAGCCTCGTCGGATATGGAATCGCTGTTACGATTCATGTATCACGGTGAGGTACATGTTGGACAGGAACAACTAGCAGCTTTTCTCAAAACTGCGGAGATGCTACAGGTACGAGGACTCGCCGATGTCAACAGCAGATCTGCCGCATCGAAAATTCAACCACCCGCGAACGGCGGGAACAATGCCAGCTCACCTGTAAGTTATCGATTTTTTCGAAATTCATACGCGGAGAGAAGGATCCAGTAAAAATATCATGTCACCTGGCAGTATTCGTCAGTGGCGCCAGATGTGCACCAAAATGCAAGATATAACCAGAATATTTACCATATGTATGGACGTTTTTAAAATGTCTCACTTTATGTTCATTCATTATTACCGTACTTGACGACAAATGGCGATACAATCCCGGAACGCCAGAAAATTATTGTAGTTTTTCACACATCTATGGTAAATTCTAATATATCCTTCTCTCCGTGTACCAATTGAGCGCAACAAGCATTATTATAACGATAATTTTTGAGTACTTCGTTACAAAAAATTCATTTAAGAATTGGCTTGACTTACGTGTTTGTCTGATCGAAAAGGTAACACCGAGAAATCCGTGGCAGGATAACGGCCGGGGAGATCTCAACGACAGTGGCATGAGTCCACCGCCGGAAAAGAGACCTCGAAGTTATTCGCCACCTCTGGGTAATCACGTTGAGCAAAAATCGGAGCTGCAAGATTCTTTGCTGGGTCAGGCCCTCGAGGGTGGTCCGACGATACACACGACACCGAGCAACAACGTCCAGGTAAACCAATGAAAATCAAAGATGCATGAAAATTGAGGCAATTTATTTCGGACATTATTTTCCGTGTGAGAAAGGGTTGACGGGATAATGTTTTTTTAATGGTATTTGCGACTCTGTTCGCAGGCACAGTCGACGGGTGAGGACTCGAATTCGATGTCCGACAATGACGAGGATATGTCGAAAGACGGTATGCTCAATTCCGTGAAAACCGAACCAAGCGATATTCTCAATGATTCCATGGAACACCATCGCAGCACGTTTCCTGCTGCGCTTCTGGGTCTGCAAGGTGGGTGAACCGTTACTTGATGAGTTGCAACGTAGAATTTCGATATTTTTATATTCGATCGATTTAAATCTGTATTTGACAGAAAAATTTAATCTCCTTGCAGGACTTATGCCAGGACCCTCCGGTATTCACGCGGCTAATCAGGATCCAAACTATGGTGAGTACTATAAATATGCAATAAAAAAATCTATCGTTCGAAGCGAAAGTTAAGAAGTAAAAAAAAATTGATATATAATATGATATCCATTATTAACGGTCGTAGTCCCCTGACTAGTATCCTCCCGTCGTTCCTACGACTCTGGTCTCTCGTTGTTGCGTTGAATGCATGGAACTCTCGTACCTCTCACAAAAGAAAAAAAACCCTCTGTGCCCCTCGGCTTCTTCCCTTTGCAATTCCTAGATTCACTTCCTTTTTCCCCCCTCCACGATCCGAGACTCCCCAATCACTGCCGTAACTATCCCCGAAGAACGGTGAGTAGTGTTGTACGTATACAATAATTATCGTAGAGAACGACTGGAGTCGTTCGTCACGTCTCGAGAGAACGAATAAT
>JAPYZD010003993.1:0-12038 GCA_030522725.1 Ichneumoninae sp. B BG-2022a
TTACTTAAAAATCTGAAAAAATTCATACGTACTCAGAAAAATAAACGAATCATTTTCATAAAAAAAAAGTTTTGTTGCCGGGTAATTTGTTAACCAATTTTGTTATTTTGATGAATTTGTTGATAACATTTTGTAATTATTATTATGCAATATTAATCTTCTCAGTACCTTTAGTATACATGATTTTTTTCAGATTTTTACACCATCAAGAAGTACGGGAAGCCGGGGCAAAACGGGGACATGGGACATTTTTTTAATACCCTGTCAAAGTCAGTGCCAATACAATTTTGGTGTGAAAACCAATGGATCTATGCTTTCGGTATCATTGTACCAGGTTTTATTGCTTAGCGGCCCCGTTTTACCCCGGTTTCCCCTACTTGCAATTTTCTCTTTTTGTTGTCGAACTTATGCGAAGCCAGCGCGCAGCGAGACTCCCTCCTTAATGATACATTCCCAATCGTTTATTTAATTCGTACGCTTTGAGCGCGCCGGGTATGCGGCGGTGGTGGGGATGCGCGCACCTGACACGAAAATTCGGCGCGTGACGTCACGCGCCAGTCTCTCGCGACGCCATCTTTTTTCAGTCGTGCATCAGCGAACCAGTTGGACGGAAGCTGTCAGAGGCGTGTTAAATCCAGGTGGAAATCGAGAGCGAAATGTGCGGGTCGAAAAGCAGGAAATCGTTGATCGCGTTTGGCCTCGAGGTGTTTAGTGTCTGAATGGTTCGTCGAGGCATATTCCGAATATGGGAAAGACCGCCAAAGTCGTCGTGTGCGGAATGAAGGGTGTCGGCAAAACAACACTTCTCGAGCAGCTCATTTACGGGAACGTCAATGCCAAGAGCGTAAGTAGGTTATGTTACGTCGCTTGTGTTTACATGTAAGCACCAAACCGTAACGTTAATCGTTTGAGTTTGCACGCACGATATGTCAAATATCGTTTCGAAAATTCAATAATCTTTTCCATTGTAAAATTGGAAAATCGTCCGATTGATTTCGTCCGCGAAATCGCCGTTTTGCCCGCACCTCGGAATCGGAGCACGCGCTAAAAAATTTGATAAATCTTTACAATTTACGGAGATTTATCTCAAGCATTCCAAGATTGCGAAGTTCGGAAAAACTTTTTCATCGATCCCGGTAAAATTCAGTCATCCCCGTGCCAAGTTTTGGTCCAAATTGAAGCTTTGGTCTCGACTTGATAAAAGGTAACAAAAAACATCGAGAAGTTACTTAATGCTCAATACTTTATACTTTATTTATTTATTTATTTATTAGTTTACGGGATAAACCCTTTTACATACTATATTAAAAATACATCAGTAAATTGATAAATTATGAAAATGTCTCTACTATTTGAATAATATCACCCGCTCGCATCTTAATATATAATAAATAGACAAAATATATTTCATTAGTTCATTTTAACATTAATAACCACCATACTGGTTATTTACCTTTGGTTGCGCGATTACTTAGGAATACAATCGCTCAAAGATAAGAATTCGCCGCCCAACAGCTGAACTCACTGACCGATAGTTCAAAGTTAACAATCTCCCCAAGGGTATTGGCAAAGTTCATGAGTTTGTGAATAGCTGATCTTGCTCCGAACACACTCCTAGCCACCGGCACAGTAAACAAATTGATCCGTCTCAAGGCTATTCCAGGAGGATTCCAAAAACAAATTTGACGTGTCAACTCCTGCCAGTCCAGTAATCCATTGATAATTTTATACAGAGTAACCATATCACCAAGTTGTCGTAGAGTTTCTAGACTAGGAATATTCAAAGCCTCCGCTGTCCTGCTGTAGTCATGGTTAATACAAGCCATTGGCCAATCCAATTTATATGCCACAGCCCTGAGGAATTTGTGTTGGACGCGTATAATGTTCTGAGCGTTCCAGCTTGACAAAAATCCACAGAGAATCGACACACAAAATCAAGTGTCCGGAGTCCTCGGCTGGTTCCCTCCTCAATCTCCTCAATGTGTGGTACGAAGCTGAGTTTCTGGTCGAATAATACCCCTAGATCCTTAATTACTCCGACTCTCTGTAGTTGCCGATCTCCCAGTGTGTAGGGCCAAAGAAGGGGTTCTCGTTTTCGTGTGAAGGTAATGATTTTGCATTTCATGGGGTTCAGGCAAAGACGATTCGTGTAACACCAGTTCCATAAAGCATCGAGATCCCTTTGGATTCTGCCGCAATCTTTCTCCCTCCCAATTGACAAGAAAAGCTTCAGATCGTCAGCCAATAATAAGAATCGTGCTTGCACAAAACATGAGGCAATGTCGTCAATAAACAGGAGAAAAAGATTTATGCATTATTTTACGTTAAATCATATGTTATGGTTCTTTGTAAAAGTTTTTTTCCCCTCTTGATAAAATAAATAAGTGAATAAAAAAACAAAATGTTTTCTGTTGCTTAACAAAAAAATAATTTTGTATTTTACCAGGAGATTCATCCGACGATAGAGGACATCTACGTTGCGAACATCGAGACCGACAGAGGAACCAAGGAGAAGTTGAGATTTTACGACACCGCCGGTCTGGAGTCGCTGCAGAATAACACGAACAATCAACAGCTGGCTCGTCACTATCTGGGTTTCGCCGACGGTTACGTGCTCGTCTACGACACTGCCAAACCCGAGTCACTCGACGTTCTGTTCTCCCTGAAGAAGGACGTCGACAAGAACAAGGACAAGAAGGAAATAACGATTATCGTAGTCGGTAACCGAACGAAGAGCGAATCGGAGCCGCATTGCCTTGAGAACACTGCTAGTCGAGCGGCTAATTGGTGCAACAGGGAGAAGCTCAAACACTTTGAGGCAAACGCCATGGACAGGATGAGTTTGTACGAGGCTTTTGTTTATTT
Organism: Ichneumoninae sp. B BG-2022a; assembly: GCA_030522725.1. NCBI lineage: Eukaryota > Metazoa > Arthropoda > Insecta > Hymenoptera > Ichneumonidae > Ichneumoninae sp. B BG-2022a. The sequence continues at coordinate 2,866 of JAPYZD010003993.1, forward strand.
GTCGTCGAAACTCAATCCGCCTCAGAACAAGAGCACCTTTCCGCAATTGAGCATGGGTCGCAAGAACATCAAAGCCGAGGCCACCTGATGGTGTTGTTATTTCATCCACATGCCGGGTTGATAAAATGCAATACCGGGATAAACTAAAAATATAACTTGGCATTTGGCAACAATGTGATTTTTTAAAAATATCGTTAACATATTATTTTCGTAGCGATAATTTAATTATCGACGTACGATTTATCCGTCGAAGCTCTTTCCATTTTCGCGTGAAGAGGAGTTTTTCCTTCTCTCAGAAAACGTGCTTCAACTCTTTGACTCTCTGTGTAAAAAAAATGTCGGTCTTCAGGCTCAGTGGGTAATGAAAACTTTTTTTTCCCCTCGTTATAATAACAGTTTATGGAGAAATGCAAATTCTTGGCATCTCGGCATCAGATAAACGAAGATGCTAAGAATTTGGGTTTACCAGAAAATGCTCGAAGGCCTTAAAAAAAAATTGTCACAAGTTTTGTCATCGACTGAGTGTGTTTAAGTTTTTCTGAGGTAAAACAGTGAACTATAATATAAGATTCGCATTTATTTACGATTGCACTGTCGACTTTTGGGACTAAAGTTACGAGTCGAGGGATTAATAAATGTGCAACGAATATGATAAAATATTATTGAGAAGCAATGGAATGTGTAACCGACAGAGTCGCTTTCACAACGTCTGAATCTCCGAGTAACTTAGAAGGAAAAAGTCGATAACGTTGTGATTCAAAATTCAGACTTAGGATTGTTAAAGATCGATATCTAATTTTCGTTGAAATCGTTAGAGCGTAACAGTTAAGAATTCTTTTTTTTGTTTTTTCTTTTTAAGAATTAAGAAAAACGTACTTAAATCATTCTACCCACCCCGTAGAATATGTTAATACCACAACGAAATCATCAGTACAAATTCTTATACATAGTTATTAAACAATAGTCTCGTTAACTGTTTGCGTTTCGAGCGGCTTTTTAAGCTATAGAAGATCGATGCGTAAAAAAATGAGAAAACAAGTACTCGATCAGCCTTCATTCGAGTGGCACGCTCATGACAATTACGTTACCTGAGAACGATTGTCTTCGTTTCTGTCTTAAGTACTTAAAAAAAACATGGTAATCGATGAGAATAAGGCTAAAGGAAAAATCTGTATCTGCACGTACACAGCCTCAAATACGGGGCACGACCTCGTTGGCTCGTGAAATTGTTCACAACCCCGTTAAGACGATGGGACCAGGAGATGAGGAGAAATAAAAAAAAAATAAAAAATTCTGGGGCATTTGCAATTTCGTGGAATTGAAGACTAATGTTTATTATTTTTTTAAAAATATGCAAACTATTATTTATTCGTTAAAATATTGAAATGTGATTTCATACATTGTTCGTTGCGAATAATAATAATAATAATAATAATAATAATAATAATAATAATAATAATAATAATAATAAAGTCATAAGTTACGGTAAAAAAGTTTCATCTACCAGACAATGGCTCTTTTTAGTTTGTTCAACCTTATCAACGATCCGAACACGAAATCCCATAATCTGCTGCTGATACCGAAACCTGGTCGACATAAGAGACATTAACATACTTTTAACAATTTTTTATTTCACTAACATTATTTTTTAGTTTTCTGTTACGTTTTTTCAGATTACCGTGATCGTGGTGGGAAAAATGATGGTAATTGTGATAACGCTTCATCACGTATAGATAAGACTCCGCCCGCGGACTTCCATGATGTAAGTAGTAATGTATTAAATCGTAACACAAGTATCCTGCAATTTGAAAAAAAAAAAAAAATGTATCGATGTGAAGGCTCAAGGGGAGGTGAAATATCGCGGTCGGTAATGAAAACTGTAATGAACTTTTCTCAAAGGTGCTAATTTTTGTTGAGCGCACGGTAATTTTGCACGGTAATTTTGCAAAAAAATTAGTACCATTGAATAAAGTTAATTTGAAAATTGCAACTACACAGTGAAGTGAAACGCAGGGAAGTGAAACACAGCTATTTCATTTCCCATAATTATAGATAGATAGATAGAAGCGTTTATTTCGTGTTCTGAGGCCGCAGCCCCCTAAGAACACCGTGCCAGTACAAAATAAGCAACATAATAAAAAACAAAAAAATAACAGAAAAATAATAGAATACAATAATGATGCCAACGCAAAAATAAAATGCCAATAATAGAAAACAATCATAGAGAAAAAATAACAGAAAATAATAATACAATAGAATAATAATAGAATAATATCGACTGTTAAGAAACAAAAAGGCGTTATCCATACATTAACACCGTAGATACGCCTCGTTAACATTTAGCAGTCGATATATGATAGGTTTGGAGAGAAGGGACGGACTGTTGTTTTGAATTTTTAGTGGGAAGATGAAAAAGATCGTGTTCAAAATTCATTACACTGGTTCATTTTGTCCCACGCTTTTCTATTTTTCGTACCGGTCATGGTTCCTGCTGCAACAAAGTCGATCATCACATCCGGTAATACTGCCTTGTACAAATTATAAAAAATCGCGGCTATCAGAACAGCTGCCGCCGGCGGAAAGAGCAATCGCTGATCGTCGAAGGGGGCCTATAAACAAATTCTGTAATTTAGAATTCCGAAAAATGTATGAATTATTTTTTTTGTTTTGTTAAAATTTGGCATTATCGACCCGTCGGGTGCAGATCATTTATTACCCAGTAGGGTGACCCAATAAAAACAATCAGATAAGTATGCATGTTTATAAAAAAATTGTATAGGATTTTAAACGTAAAATGTATAACTTCCTTACAGGAATCTGCTTTACCGATCGAAGATCACTTGATCATCGATTCTCAAAGATTGCAAAAGGGCTTTTACAAATTTTTTCTTTAAACTGCCGAATTACTGAATTACTGAATCGTCAAGAAAGGGCGAATAATTAAATAACTACCGAAGTTATTTTAATGCGTTTGAATCTGTAGAATTTTGTTAATATTTCTTTTACCTTGTGATGAAGACCGTGCAGTAGAAAGTGAAGGGTGATGAGTGGTTTGTTACCCGCGGGTGGTTTTATGTGAAAGAGGTTTCGATGCAGAACATATTCTATCAGGGTCCACAGCAGTAAACCGCAGGACACAGCCAATAGCATTTCAGGTACAGAATTTGCTGCAACGAACGGGAAACTAAACTTTTTGTCGGAACGGTAAAAGAAAAACTTTTGTTTAGGACGCTCTACTTACGAACGGATCTGGAACTGTTCGTGACGAATCCCAGATATAGAAAATAAAGGGAGATCGGTATCCAAACCGCAGGAACCAGGTACCAAGGTGTGATAGTCAGATGCTCCAAGAAATCCGACTCGAAGAGACGTATCGAACGATTTACCGGTAGATTCACCCATTCCCAGTATCGATCGGCTAGCTGGCCGACCTGTCCAAGCAACGGTGTATTCCAGTCGACCAAATTCTATAAAATGATCTTTTCATAAATTTGTTATTTCAATAATTTCGTCAGAACGCTTTTGTTCAGATTTTTTTGTGTCTTTTTCAAAAGTCATAAAAAGGTCAGGGAAACAAAAACTTGGTCCGGGAATCAGGGAAACGTCAGGGAATTTCATAATTGGTCAGGGAAAAAGTAAATTGTCGCCAAACGTTCTATAAATAAATAAAAAGTACATAAAAGGAAGCCTTGAATAAAAACTACGAACATAAAAAAGCAGAATTAAGCATACAATAATTAGGCATTTTCATTAGCATAATTAATTTTTTTAATCGACGTCGTTAGAAGTTTGCTCGGAGAAAATTTTTAATTGGTCAGTGAAGAGTCAGGGAATTTTTCCGGGGGAAAAAGCGGCCAGCATGTCCTTACATGAAGCTGAATTGATACCCGCTTCATGTAAAAATGTGCTCTTTCATGGTGGCCGCGGTCAGGGAAAATCGGGAAAACCGGGGAAAAAATATTGGTCAGGGAATCAGGAAAATTTCGGAAATTTCAAAATTGGTCAGGGAAATAGAAAATTGTCGCCGAACCTTTTATAAATAAATAAGAAGTACATAGAAGGGTGCCTTAAAAAAATGGCAACATTTTGAAGAAAAAAATAGAATTAAATGTTAATATTATAATTAGGAATTTTCATTTGGGTAATTAATTTTTTTCATTATAAGTTGTTAGAAGTTTGGTCAGGGAAAATGTTTAATTGGTCCGTGAAAGGTCAGGGAAAAGTCAAGGAATTTTTTTTCCGGGGAAAAAACGGCCACCATGTCTTGACCGGAAACGATCAGCATCCGCGAGAAAAGTTATTTACCAATTTTTTCATCGCCTTAGCTCACCTCAATATCGTCGTACTGTGGCTGATTGTCGACGACGAATTCCTCGAACAAGTGAAAAGCAGCGTTCGAATGGGGGACCCTCTTGAGAACCTTGTCCAAGGACAATCCTCTGTAGGGACTCAGAGTTCGACGACCTCCGGGATGTTTTTCGAAGAAACCGCTGATCTCGTAGGTTTTACCCCGATATTTTACGAAGAATTCGTCTTCATTGCCCTCAACATTTTTCGAATTTTCGCCCTCTCGAATTCGCCACTGAGCCGCCTCTTCGACGTCATTGCGAGTCGCAAGATTAGCCGATTTAATTGGTATTTTCTTATCTTCGGCTCGATAAAAATTTTCATCCCATATTCGATCGTTATCACTCGTTATCTCACCGGATGCTGCTGCACCAATGTGACCCATTCTCGAAGTCATTGAAATTCTTACTCTTCCTTTTTTATTTTTATTTTTTTTTACTCACTTTCCAATACGGATTTTGCTTTTTCTTCTGTTTATCTTCGAATCGATGACAATTGTTCAACCGATCGACTGGGGTGAATTGAGTAGTCGAACACAAGGATTCGCGGCATGATCGCACGACGGAAAAGGATCTTCAAAATTGTACCTAAAACAATTATAATTTTTGGTCGGTCATTCAATAATTCATTTTCGGCGTAATCAAACAATTGTTCGAAGAATATTTTTATCTCCGGAGGACTACACACTTTTTTGCCATCCTGCCGCCTCGCGGACATAACTTTGTTTTCATGAATTTTTTTTTTAGATTTTGATGAAAATGTTTCCAAAATTTTGCCAAATTTGAAATTGGCGAATGGGGAATCTTCGTGAGGGAATTTCTGAATCACCCCACTTCCTCGCAGGAAGCTACGCGAACGATGTTAACTAACGAGGAAGGACTTTGCAAATTCATATGCAATTTTTTTTTCTCACGCGCACTGTATTGTTTTCAACTACCGATCTCCCATGGCTCTGCAAGTGCACTGGATGCAATATTATGATGGTTGTCGCGCTCGTCGCATAGATCGTTCGATAGTCGCCATGACGTAATGATCTATGTATAAATCTATCCTATTTGTCGGTCACTCTATATTCAGGCTGTGCCATCGTCAAAGTATATACATATACATATACATATTTGTTGTTGGTCCATTTCCACCGCTTTTTGGGTTTTTACGGAACCCCATCCCGATTCCCCCTCAGCACTCCCTACCCGCACTCAGTTAAGCTACGCAACGTCCAGTACGTCTGTAGCCGACTTACCTACACTGAACCGCCATGTATGTATATAGTCAGATAGATAGATTTGTTTATTTCGTGTTCTAGAGCTTAAGCCCCCTAAGAACACCGTGCCACAAAATACGAATCACAAGTAATCTAAAAATCAGCATAAATGAAAACTGTAAAAATAACATAAGGTAATGCGAAAACAATAATTAAAGATATTACAACAAAAATAATGAGAGAATAATAAAAATACTACAAGGAAATAAAGTATCACAAGCGATGATAAAGCATAATCCAAAAGAATATAAACCAAAAGTTGCAAAAAATAATTATAAAGCCGTAAAAAAAACTAAAAACATATATATATATATATATATATATATATGTGTGTGTGTGTGTGTGTATATATATATTATTAATAATATATATATGTATATATTTCTTTTTAGGACATTCTTTCAAATATCAATTTAGATACTCAATTTGGGTATTTCCGTTGGTACGCTTCGGCATGCGGAAACTAAGAAGCAGGTCGTGCTTCTTTACCGGTTACTATTTCAAGATACGGTGAGGACGTCCGACGCGCCGGTGACGGAATAGATGCATCGACTGATAACTGATACCAAAATAGGGTGTGACACCATTACTCCAGTTTTTATGCGGAAACGAGATCTAGATACGAATCGTAATAGTTTGACCTTAAAAAAGTGGATTGTAGTTTTCGTTACCGACCGACCTCGGTTTAATTTTAACGAGAAAATCGGTAATATAATTGAATTAAAAAAAATATATCAAAAATAAAATATAGGAGATTGGGTTTGGGGACACTGAATCGATCCGAGCGGTAAACGTGTTTTATATAAAAGTATATAATGTCCGGGCATTTATCGCCTTGAACCCGTTTTAAAACCCTTCACGAAACAAAGCGAAAGCGACGATTCGCTTGAAAACTGCCCAAACGGCAGTTCCATTCGCGTTCGCTATATCAGCACCTACTTTTTCGCTATGCAAAGTTCCTCCTACCCAGCTTCGTCAATGACACTAGCTTGAATATATTTTTACGAGCAGTTATGTAATTTCTATTAAAGCTAGACGTGTCGAGTAGGCATGTACTGCAGTCGTGTCTATTACCGCGTCGGTGGGCGTTTTTAAACTTAACGTTCAATTATTACGCTTTAACGATTTCTCGGTGCATGTAGAGTCTACTCGTGATTTTGCAATTATCCGACCGTTCTCATGGGTGTCATTGAGAAATTTAAAAACAGCCTTTACTCAGTCGGTGACAAAAACTGTAATCCAATTTTTCCAAGGTTTTTGGAAATTTTTGGCTGAAAGCGAGTTATCAGTGTCTTCGCCTAACAGTTGCACAGACCCTAATAATTTGCTTTTTCTGACGAGGTTCAGCGACCTTGAAAAAAATCGATTACAGTTTTTATTACCGACTGAGCCCCGGTCCCGCCTTAAGAGTGTTTGGGCCAAAACGCGTTTCTGTTCGATCGCTATAAAACTTTGCTTCTTTGCAGGCAAATACACACCGAAGGGTTTGCAATTTTTTGTGATTTTTTTCATCATGTACGTTTTTAGTAATGCGTGTGCAAAACCGAACAGTACCGTGTTTGACGTTCGGAAATCGATCGGTTACGCCAGAACCTAGCGATTTTTCAGCCGATTTCTGTTAGACTCGAATAAATACCTATAACCGCGAAGAGCATCCTATCAGACAGATTGTGTCCAAATTTAATGAAGATTTGTGGTTTTGTTTCTAAGATAAATTCGCTAATGAAAAACTTCTCCTCCCGCGATTTTGGCCCAAACATCCTTAAGACCATATTAAACATCTCCCTCCCAAAAACTGTAATCAAGTTTTCATATGGGTTTTCGCTTGTAAGGTCAAAAGAAAAATCTCATCGGAAGTCGAGGTGATATCCGCTTTTGATGAGACTTCGCTTTTGACCCCACATGTCACGATCCGTGAGAAAAGTTGATTACAGTTTTTATTACCGACCGTGGCATTTAGGAGCACATGCTCTTAAATCGCTTTAAGACGAATAGACACTGGGGACACCTTGAAACCCTCTCCAACATTCTTGTTCACACCGCCTGATATAGAAATCCGTGTCACACTCCTTAAGTACGATAACAATCAATGCACGCCCTCACGGTAACGCTCACACACTGTAAAAAGCACGTGGGTAAGACTCACACCTCGAATCTCTCGTTACGTCAAATGTGCACGATACGTAGAACCGTCCAACTAATTACCATCACTTATCACTCGAGCATTAACAATTGTTTTAATTTTTTTTTTAATTCATTCACATTCTCCAACGACCGCTGCGAAGAACCGAACGATTAGACACTGCGCGATCAAACTTGATAACAATTGCCCAACAGTCCACACACCTACTACGTTTTTGTTTTTATTTGATTTTTATTTTATTTTCTAATTAATTTTTTTTCATTTACGTATCAAATTGCAATATTTAAAATTCGGACGCGACGCGACGAAGATCCATTGCTGACTGCGACGACGATCTGAGCGCTTTTTTAATCGATTTCAAAATTATTTTGTTTATTTTAATTTTTTTTTCTAGTCGATTATGGTACGTACCAAATTGCAATGTTTAAAATTCGCACGCGACACGACGAAGATCCATTGCTGACTACGATGATGATCTTATCGCTTTTTTAATCGACTTTTAAAAGATTTTTTATTAAATTTTTTTTTAATTAACTAATGTACGTAAGAATTGTAGTTAATATTAATAGTTAAATTCCACACGCGACACGATGACGGTCCACGACGATCCAAGCGCGTTTTTAATCGGTCGTTTTGATTTTGATTTTTTTAAAATGAACTAATGTACCTACCAAATTGTAGTATTTAAAATTGGCACGCGGCGTGACAAAGACCCGTTGCCGACGACGACGGTGATATAAATGCAACTATTACTATTGCCAACTTGCTTCTGAGCCCCCTCGACACTGTATCGTTATCGGGTTTGTAACACCGATAGTCATGGAGATATCGCGATGGTTAATCTCTACGTGACAATCACGCAATCACCCGCAATCACCAAAAATACGTCTATGCAACGTCGAAATACCAGCTGTACAATACGCAAAATACTTAGGAATACATATTGATCATAAATTGAATTTTAATCATCATTTGCAGCAATGTAAAAACAAATCTACACAAAAAGCCTCACACTTTAGGAAAATTACCTTTAAACACCGCGAGATTCACATAAAACACTTATCCAAGATGTACAAAGCTATATGCAGACCCATCATAGAATACGGTCATCCGATTTTTTTGAACTGCAAAGAAGCAGCAATCAATAAGGCAAAAACTGCTGAAACCTGTGCAATCCGGCGCTTGACACGCATCCGACACCCGGCAAACCCACTATATAATCCTAGAAATACTCTCCTCTACGAACTTTCGGGCATTACTCCAATAAAAACCAGAACACAGGAACTATCTACAAGATTCGCTGAGATGCAAATACAGAAGATAAAACCGCTTTGTATACAACTCGAAGAAAATGTACCACGTAGATTTAAATATCCCATTCATACAACATATCAACAATTAGAAATAATGTTCAATGAA